>BMAC01000309.1:725442-735965 GCA_014905375.1 Phtheirospermum japonicum
GTGTTGTGCTTTGGATCATAGTTTAGTATCTCTTGTGTTTTTCAAACTTTCAATATCATTTTCTAGCTTTCTAGCTTATAAACTTATGCTTTTAAGTTATTAAGTTACAATCAATTTCTAAGTTAGTAAAAGTTTATTAAGATCTTCATCTTTAAGCCCTTAATTTATACTAAGTAATTATGTTGACTTATTCAAATAAGTTGACTTTAATTTTCCCTCCATTTTACTAATTTCAAATAATTAAGTTTTAATAAGTTAATTAGTTTAAATAGATCGTTTTTAATATCAGCTTTAATTTCCTTTAAATGTTTTAATGTTTTTAAATCTTAATTTTCAATTTCAATCCTAGTTATAGAAACCGAAAAATGATTATCGCTTTCTAGGTTTAAATTAGTTTAAGGAAAACCGACGATAAGAACGATAAAGAAAACCGAACGCCGATCACATCCATCCTCGAGAGACACGACTCGGGACAACTCACCGCACCTACAGTCGACTCCGTACTATTGCGGAGACGATTTCTAGAGCGTCGTGAAATCTTCGATCAAGAATCACGACTGCCGAATTGCTGTGAGTTGGCTGCCATGTTCGATATTAATTCTTTTGCTATTGTCGGTGTCTTGTTCATCAAGGTGCCTCCACTAGCGGCATCAATCATGTTTCGATCAGTAAGGCATAATCCCTCATAGAAATACTGAATTAAAAGTTGCTCGCCCATTTGGTGTTGAGGGCAACTTGCAACTAGCCTCTTGAATCGTTTCCAGTATCCGTGCAATGTCTCTCCTTGCGTCTGCCTAGCCACAGAAATGTCCTTTCAAAGATTTTCCACTCGTGATGAGGGAAAGTACCTCTGCAAGAATGTTTTCTCCATAGCCCCCCACGTAGTGATGGATCCCGAGTAAAGCCAGTCCTTGGATAAGTCTTTTAATGAAAAGGGGAATGCCCTTAACTTGATTTGCTCGTCCGTGACTCCAGCGGGTTTCATGCTTGTGCATATGACATGGAACTCTTTCAAGTGTTTGAGCGGATCCTCGCCAGTGTGTCCATGGAATGAAGGTAGGTGATGGATTAGTCCGGATCGTAACTCGAATGTAGCATCGGGTTGGAAATGTAATGCATAAGGGTTGTTGAGGAAGGTCGGGATTTGCCAACTCCTTCAACGTTCGTTCCGCTTGAGCATCCATCGTCTCGTTTTCTCGTTCTTCGCTCTCGCTCGAAGAGTCCTCGGATATGTAATTGGGTAATACCTTCTCCGAGCTCGACTTCTTCTTCAACTCACGGCCTCTCTTGTTGATTTCTGGATAATAATGCAAATTCTTCTTCCCGTATGATCTCAAGTTCATTCACCTGAGAAAACACTCAACAAGAGTTCAATTCGTTCAAACAAAATTAAAATAAAATAAAATACTAAAAATCACAATTTAACGCGTCACTCCCCGGCAACGGCGCCAAGATTTGACCGCCCGTCGTCAAGCGTCAAATTAAATATTTATTTTCCTCATCTTCTCTCCACTAACTAGTAGTAGCGATAAGTAAGGGTCGAACCCACGAGGAGTGTGGTTAGATTGTGATGATTCGTATTTTATTTAAATAAATAATTGGGGTAAGGAATTACGAATTAAATTAACTAATAAAATAAACAAGCAATTAAACTAGCAAGAAAACAATTAACGAAGAATTCAATAATAATAAAGGCCTAGTTCTAGTTCAGTTTCCACCCTCGATTCACTCATTTAACCAACCTTAATATCATAATCCATTCATCACATGCGACTAAAAACCCTAAGTAGCAATAAGCTCTGCTACTCGAATTTACCCTTACTATGTACTCAATTAAAATAAGCTCTTTAACTGAATCTAATTATTGAATAACCTATAATAAGCTCTCTAGGTTCAACCCAACAACAACATTAATAATTAGGCAGATAGATTAATCTAGGCAACAAACGCATAAGCTCGGTTCATTCAACCTATGTTGTGTTGTCCCTAACGATTTACAATCATTAGTTGCTTCAGAGAAATAGTAATTACGACAATTAAACGGGAAGCAATCTTATTTCTAACAATAGATAACCAATCACTAATCTAGGTGATCAAGCCAAATTAAGAATTAAGCAATCATAAATTGAAAATAGAACAGCACAAACAATCGCATATGACGAACGAACAACAATATTGCATAAATCAATTAAACATAGTTTCACGAGGGTTTCAACATCCCTAGAACTAGATAATAAATTTACTCACTCATGGAGTTAAGAAAATAAAAGAAAAGGTTCAGATAAACAAACATAATCCTTGATAAAATAGGAAAGACGATGTGTTGAACTTTAATCTTGCGTCTTGGAATGTCAATCTTCAAGTTCTCTCGCGTATGGATGATTTGGAACGAGTTGGAACCTCTCTGGACCTCCATAGAACCCTAGGATATGTTATATTGTGCCCCTGGGACGAAATAGGGTCGGGGTTTATATAGAATTCGTTTTTCTTGCCGCCCAAGATTCTTCCTAAAATAATTCTGCCGAGTCGGCATCGACGGAGCGTCGAATGACGTGAACCAGCCCTCGGCGTCGACGCGAATCACCTGCCTGCGTCATCCTGCATGGGCGTCGACTAACGCCCTTCCCATCGACGCTTCAGAACATGAGCGTCGACATAGCATCGACTGACGCTCTACCCATCGACGCTTCAGAACATGAGCGTCGACATAGCATCGACTGACGCCCTTCCCATCGACCCTTCAGAACATGAGCGTCGACATGGTGTCGACTGACGCGCGCCAGCCTTCGGCGTCACACCGCACATTGCGTCGACTGACGCGGTCCATCCTTGGCATCGACGTGTCATTGACGCATCATCCTGATTCTTGATTTTTCTCTTCTCGATTCGTCAATCCTCATTTCTCTACTTCTTTGTGAGACATCCTTCGATAAATATAGCACCAAATACTGCAAAATAGAGAAGAAATATACGATTGGTGCTTGATTGCTCATAATAACAATTATACGAGAAATAAACATATATGATAATATTAAGCACATAAAATCACCAGAATTAAACCGTCAATTAGCGTGTAATTTCTCGTTTGTCATGCAGCATGGACAATGTGGTGTCCATGTCTATCTCCATAGATTGTTTGGTAGTTGGCAAAATAGCGTCGACAGTCTCGGGCATGGACGAAGATCAAAACCACCTCAATACCAATACATCAGTAATTAAATAATAAATTCTATTCCCCAGATCTTGGTTTAATTAATTCCAAGAGATTTATGCCCATTATTTCACCTAAAAAATTACCCCAAGAGAACCTGCACCTTCACCTGAGAATTTCCCGACCCACTTTTCACAAAAACACGTTAGAAAGGACAACCAGGGGTTTTCCGGTGGAAACCTCTCCGATGCTTAAGTCAGTAAGCGTTTTTTATCGGATTAAAGTAAAGCAGGAGAAGAATGCTTGAGATTGTGTACTTCTCATCTTTGAGGCCTAAGTATTTATAGTGTTTCATCAAGTGGGGCCCTTCCGAGATCCCGAAAACAGAATTCCGCAA
The DNA here is from genome assembly GCA_014905375.1 of Phtheirospermum japonicum. Taxonomy (NCBI): domain Eukaryota; kingdom Viridiplantae; phylum Streptophyta; class Magnoliopsida; order Lamiales; family Orobanchaceae; genus Phtheirospermum; species Phtheirospermum japonicum. Next base: position 728,991 of record BMAC01000309.1, read on the forward strand.
ATCTCGGGTCGTTATTCATAATGGTCAGGTCGTCCCTTTTCCTTCTAGGGAAAGACAGACTAGGAAAGTACTGATCATTCCCTCTCATTCTGGGAAGGGTCAGATCAAAACCTATTCGGACTGAGCCAGATCAGGACAATCCGGAACCCACCATTTCTATTAGTGTTATCTCAGATCAAGGTGATATTCAACCAGGTCTACCCCAACCTGCGCCTTTAGGGTTTCTCCCAGGGCCACTGGGGTCCGACGTTCCCTTCTAAGCTCCGTATCTGACAAATCCCGAAAAATCCACCTTTTTGATCAGGTCGAATCATTACGGTTTAGCTTTAACATTTCATATTTAGGAATGGTTACCATCCCAGCACGTCTTTTCGAGTACTATTCAATTGACAGGTTAGCGACGGTTACCAAACCAATACGTCTCCTCGTGTACTGCTCCTTTGACAAGCATTAAATGCGGGAATCCCATAAAAATCCCACTTTTTCCTCGAAATCCATTTATTGAAAATCCTCTTTCCCTTTTATCCCTGCGGTTTTCTCTTTCTCCTTCACTTTTCATATTCTCGACTTATTAGTTGCTTCTGCTCTCTATTTTTCTCTTAGAAAGCAGCGGCATAATAATCTCTTCTCGTCCAACATTTTTAGCCACCCTCATCACCAGGTATTTTTTTCAATCCCTTTCTCTTCCGAAAATGTCAACACAGTCATCTTCTCCCTCTGCCGATTCTCTTACTGCAAACCAGTCCCCCGTGGCGTTAGTTCCATCATCGTCCTCCTTCAAATATCCCCCACATATTCCTGGTCGGCCATATATCTTCTCCATCCTTAACGATAGGACTGTAGAAAATCTAAGGTACAAATACCAAGTGCCTGACGAATTTCATTCGTCAACCCCCCCGGCAGCATGATGGCGTATCAAGCACCGACCGACCACCTGACTTTCTTTGTCGATTAATTCCAGGCGGGTTTGAGCCTTCTGGTGAAGCGCTTGATCTTAGAGATAGCATGGTTGTATAGAATCCCAGTGTACCAATTCGTCCCTAACTCCTTTAGGATCATTATAAGTTATAACCTGGCCATGCGATACACTGGTCTTGACCCCACAGCCTAGACCTTCTATCAGCTCTTCCAGGTCAAGAGCTCCTCTCCTGGCTACTTCTATTTATGTGCCAGAGCCCGTGTCCGCTTCCTTACTGCATCCCTTCCTCCAACAAGGCTTGGAGGAAGAATTTTTTCTTCGTGCACTGCTCAGGGGATTGGGGCTTCCCTCCCCGATCCATGGAGCAGTTTCCAGCTCAACCTCACTTATCCGTAGGGGACAGGTCTCCTCGGCTACAAAAGATAATCTCAATCTTAAATGAGAATGTTTTCCATCTCTCCCAACTTCTTCTTCCTTCAGTTTTAGATTTTTTCAACGACCGGGAGGAGACGAGTCCCTTAACTCCCGAGATTAATATTTACTGCTCTAACCTCTCCTGGTTCCTTAACTGCCTTGTATATCATGGTGATTTTGACTAACTCGTATCTTTCTCTCTTCTTTTTTTTTTCTAGCAAATATGATGCAAAGAATAATTGCTGCACGCTAGAGTGAGGCAGCGGCAGCTCCAGAACAACAACCTTCAGGGTCAGGTCTCCCTCTGGCGGAGGCAGAAGGATCTGGTGCCTCCAAGGACTCCCCTCGTCCAGGGGTGGAAGCGATCATTTCTTCCCCTTCTGCCTCTGGGGAGGAAAAGGCTGTCCCACCTACGAAGAGGGCTCGTACCGGCCTGGATGGAGCATCTGCTTCTGGGTTCAAGGTGGCCAACCCCAACGCTACCTGGTTTACAAATGCATCAGTCCTGAACTGCTCTGGCCCGATAGCAGTTCAGTTCATCCAGGGACAATATCTCAATGCTGACGACCCGCCTTGGAGAAGATGTGTGATCCTGAACTCATCGAGTCCCTGTGTCAGGATGAAGCCAGGGTGATTTTCCTTCTCTCACCTTCCCTTTACCTCTTTCTCCATTAGCTTATCTATGCTCTTTTAATTTTTTTTCTTTAGGCGGTGGCCAAGAGGTCTATCCTGGTAGCCAGGGCTAGGGGGTCCCTGATGAATGCCGATATGGCGAAGGAGCATAAGAAGTTGCAGGAGAAAGAGAGGCGGGTGTACAATCTTTCCAAGGAAAGGGGAGCCGAGCTGAAGAAACTTAAGTCAGAGCTGGTGGAGATGAAAAAGTCCAAAAAGAAAGTTCTGGAGATGGCCAGAGCTGAGGCGCGTGATGAGGCCTTGGCTGAAGCTCGAAGTTTGGAAGACGAGGCCCTGGCTCGGGCGCGTGAGGAGGGAAAGATGGACTTCCTTAAATCCGAAGAGGGGTTGAGGTTGATCCAATTAACCAGGGAGGTTACTCATAAAGCCTTCCTGGGATCTGAGGAGCTCTATCAAGTGCTCGTCCCAGAGGCCGAGGTGTATTACCTCTTTGGCCTAGACGCTCAGGCCAAGTGGGCCAAGGATCAACCCAACCTTCCCTTTGACTTCAGAGAGATAATCAAGCCGTCTCCCGAGCCAACCTCCTTCTCCTACATGCCAAAGCAGGACCGCCTGCACAGGCTTGATGCGCACGAGTTTGTGGAGCACATCCTCACGACCTTCCATGCTCCTCCAGTTGTTCCAGAGCTGGCCCAATCAGACCAGGGTCTAGCTCTGGCTCTGACTACGTCTACTCCCTCCCCAACCGTTGCAGGTCTAGGTGAGCTGCCTGGAGGGGCATCTTCTGGGGCATTGAGTGCAGAGGATGCGGTGGATCAGCTCGCTCAGGAGTTGGATGCGGAGAATTCGGCTTAGGCTAGCTTGCTTTTATGTATCTCCTGCTCTGTTCATAGATATATCTTGTTTGTTTTGCATGCGTGGCTGATCTATCTTTTTGCACTCTTGTCTATAACCTAATAACTTTATCGTTTAGTAAGTTTTTTAGGGTTTCCTGATTTTAAGGAAACCCTAGTACTATTATTCTCTTGATCACGTACTTCCCTTTTCTTTATATACTTCCTTTCCTTTTACGCATTTCATTTTCATTATGGCTTCTTCTTCATTGCTTGAAGAAATTGATATTATAAAGAGAAAGAATCTTTCACTTTTCGCTGAGAACTTCAAACTTTCTATTCTCTGGGAGAAAATTTCCCAAGTGTGCTGGCTTCTGGAAAGGAAGAGGTAGAAAAAATGCTATTACAAGCGTGAATGGGCTGAGCTCCGTCAACTCAACCGCCAACTGGAGGAGGAAAAGGCCGATCTAATTGAATCGGTAGGTCGGCTGACCACCGTCGCTAATGAGGCTCATGCTATTTCCGGGCGGGCTAATAGGTATCGCCAGCGCCTCCATGAAATCGAGCGAGAGCTGTGGCGTATCCGCCGGATTCTGGCCTCCGACAAGAGGGCTCCCTCTTCCCATGGATGATTTTTGAACTCTGTTCTTGATGTATTTCCCAGATTTGTGTTGTTTTCATGAGCATTTCCTTTTCTTATTTCTCGTACTTTCAATTAAACTCGCCAGGTTTTGCTGTAAAAAGTGGCGTAAGTATTTATGTAATTCTTACCTTGATTTGTAATGAATGATCTTTTTTGGGCAAAAGACCCTTGTTGATAGTTAGATCTTGCTCCGCAGGGTAAGCATTTAGCCAGTCTCGAATATATTGACAGGCAGGTCAGAAAAGTTAGGATATCCGTCCTTAGCCAATCCTAACTTCACTGACAATCAGACCAGGAAAATTGGGGCATCCACCCTTAGCTATTCCTTGCTTTACTGACAATCAGGTCAGGAAAACTGGGGCATCCGCCCTTAGCTAATTCTGGCTTTACTGAAAATCAGGTCAGGAAAATTGGGGCATCCGCCCTTAGCTAATCCTGGCTTAACCAACAATCAGGTCCGGAAAAATGGGGCATCCACCCTTAGCTAATCTTGGCTTTTGACCATTAAGTCAGTTTGCAATAAAATATGGATATACTCAAATTATCATTAAATAAACTTCATAAAACAATCTTACACATAGTATTTTCGTAAATTTGATACATTCCACGCTCGGGGTACCCCAAGTCCATCTATCTATTCTAATTCATAGGCTCCGCCTGCCAGAACTCTTAAGATCTTAAAGGGTCCCTGCCAAGTGGCGTCCAATTTTCCCTTGGGTTTTCCAAGATCAGCTCTACAAAACAACAGGTCTCCCACTTGAAAACATCTCTTCATCACTGTTTTATTATACGCCGCTCTACTCGTCCCCGCATATGATCCATCCTAATGGCAGCACGCTCCCTCTTTTCCTCAACCAAATCCAATGCATCCTGTATTAATAATTCATTCTGAACCGTATCAAAGTTTTGGATTCGGTGAGTTTCCAGACCTATTTCAGCGAGGATAACAACGTCCATGCCATATACCAAGCTAAATGGGGTTTCTACAGTACTCTCCTTAGGATTAGTGCGATAGGCCCAGAGAATTGAACTGTGCTTCTCCACCCATTTGCCGCCTGACCTCTCAAGGCGTGCCTTGATCCCTTGTACAAAGATGCGATTGGTCACCTCGACTTGAACATTTGCCTGAGGATGATAGACAGATGTGAAGTGTTAGTCTATCTTCATCTTAGTGCACCAGGCTCTGATCTTAGCTCCTATAAACTGCGTGCCATTATCCGAGACCAGGATCCTGGGGATGCAAATCAACACACTATATTTTTCCATAAAAATCCCATCACTGCATCCTCCGTAATTTTTGCCAGAGCTTCGGCCTCTGCCCATTTGCTGAAGTAATCAATGGCGACAATCAAGAACTTCTTCTGAGCTGGAGCCGTAGGGAAAGGTCCAACTAGGTCTATCCCCCATTTTTCAAAGGGGCAGGGAGAGCTCATTGTCATGAGCTCTTCTGCTGGCCTGTGAACCAGGGGAGAGGTCCTCTGGCATTTGTCGCACTTCCTAACAAAGTCTTCCGCTTTTTTTCGCAATAATGGCTAAAGATAGCCAGCTCTCATGACTTTGCTCGACAAAGTCCTGGCGCCCATATGATTACCGCAGCAGCCTTCGTGGATTTCTTTGAGGATGTGGGCTCCTTCCTTCCATCCCAGGCATCTCAGAAGAGGTTGTCCAAAACCCTCTCCTATATAACTCTCCTTTGATCAGGCAGAAGCGAGAGGATTTGATCCTCACCTTCGTTGCCTCTCTTTTATCATCTGGCAGCTCTCCCTTTTCCAGATATAATCTGATCGGGTGACGTCAGTCTGTCTCCTCTTCTAAAACATGTACCTCTTCTTCTCCAAACTCCCGGTACGCCATTAGGAGAGTGATCACTTTTTCTTGACAATACATTGCTGAGCTAGCTACTGATTCGTACATTTTTGTTACGAATCTGTACATAATCGAGTCTTATTTTAGTCTTTTTATTATCTTTTTCGGGTTAAGACAAGGATGAATTGCATCATTTTGCACTCTTTGTCTCCTTACTTAACTTTCCGACTTTTTAATCGCTAATCGGTCCAAATAAGAGTAATTATGTGTTTTTCTCTTATAGCTAGAGCGTCCGGTGGATCCAAGGCACAAAGATAGAAGAAGCGACGCTCAAAAGTATCCCTTAAGGACACTCACTGATCAGATAGTGTATGTTTCCGATTGGACTAACTGATGACGAGCACACCGGCCGAACGAACTGACGCACCGATCGAAGCAGCGAACAGTATCCTTTGTCTGGTCAAACAAGACCTTCATCCGATCGGACAAGTACGTTACGCATGCAGATTTCTGAAAATTTTCAGTTACGAAACGGCTGAAGGCTGTTTAAAAACGACAGAGGAGGCTAGGGTTTTGGATGATTCGGCCTTGGAGACCTTTTGAAGGCTGGAACAAGGTTAGAGAACCCACAAAACACCCAAAAGGTAGAGAGATTTGACACATCTCTCATACCTCTAGCATAAAATCTGTTAGAATAAGGTGACCAACAAGCCAACTTGTGGCTGTGGTCTGACCATTCTCTTGTAATACAATCGGTTTTTATTCGTAATAATATCTTTTATACTTATTGGCATTCCATATCTTTTATCCCATGCTTGTTGTATAGGTATGGTCCTGATGAAGTTATTTTATTACGGTGGATTGGTCTAGCAGAACCGTGAGATAATCAAGCACGTAATGTAACTCGTCGAACTTGTTCCTAGTCAAAGGGTTACGCCATAATGAGGATACAGGCCTTTCCCATAAAGACTAGTACTCAGTGTATGTGGACCGCGTCTTATCGGTCACGGTGTCTGTACATCGACATACATAAGTAGGTGCTCATAAGATGAGTTCACTGAACTCCCTCGCCTAGAAATCTCTAAGTGGTTCCCACTATTCGAGTAGATGATTTCTATGGTATAGCGTACAACATTAATCCTTAAGACCCAGACCTCACCGTGACTTCACTAGAGGACAGGCTAWGTTGTGACCTGTCTCTGTGTCTCTTTGGAGGCCAATCAAAAGGGGCAACGTTCACATAGTCAGGAATCTAGTGTGAAGTCTGTGCATGGTAGTAGGGGATTCGGACGCATGATAAGTCATGTATTTCCTGTGTTCTGATGGTTGATAAATCCTCGGAGTCTCTGGCCAGAGCTAATAGTGGGGTGTTTAGAGAAATGTGTTCCTCTAAATCACACACGAACGGATTATCTTGAACCTAGAACGTACACACAGTTATTGAACTAGAAAGAGGTCTCGATGAACCAATACCTCTTGTTCAATCGGGACATAGATCGCGAAGGGATTGTACTGTACATATAAGCTATATCACAAGGTTCTTGCAGGCATTTCATTTGTATCTAGGGAATTATGATGCGTTGTTGCTAGGCGCCTCTCATAATTCGATGGGCTCTGGTTTGACCAGTGATTAAGTAAAATGAGTTTTATTTAATCAGGGACTCTAAGGGACGAGTTCATATAAGAATAATATGTTGTTCGAATCACAATGTGTTGTGAACCCACGG
>BMAC01000309.1:756034-774480 GCA_014905375.1 Phtheirospermum japonicum
CGTACGATATATCTAAGAAACAAAATTCTCAATTACGAGCAGCCCTTATGTGGACAATCAGCGATTTCCCTGCGTATTCTATGTTGTTCGGATGGAGTACGGCTGGTCAAAAAGCTTGTCCTTACTGTATGGAATGGTCGGACGCCTTCACTCTTAAGTGCAGTGGGAAGCAATCGTGGTTCGACAATCACCGAAAATTCCTTGAGCATGATCATCGTTTTCGAAAAGATAAACGATTTCGAAAAAGAAGATCTGTCGAGACTCCACCGCCGGAAGTGCGCTCAGGGACAGAAGTTCTGGCAGAAATAGAAAGATTGGGGCTTCTGAAAGTCACTGAACTGGGTGCAGCACGAGTTAACGCGTAAATATCCCGAACGTCTGGTTGGAGAAAACAAAGCATTTTATGGGATTGGCCATATTGGAGGACAAATCTAATTCGTTACAATTGAGATGTTATGCACATCGAAAAGAATGTGTTTGACAATGTTTTCAATACGGTGATGAATATCAAAGGGAAGACCAAGGACACGCTTAAATCTAGGGAAGAGTTGAATGAGTATTGTAATCGCCCAGAGTTGGCGCCAGATGGGTCAGGAAAGTGTCCTAAAGCCTGTTACACACTTGACAAGCCGTCGAAAGCTGTAGTTTGTGATTGGGTGAAATCTCTTCGATTTCCAGATGGGTACGCATCAAATTTGGGACGTTGCGTCGATAAGAAGGAATCTCATTTGATCGGGATGAAGAGTCATGATTGTCATGTATTCATGCAGAGGTTGATACCAATAGCCTTTCGTGAACTTCTTCCTCCGAACGTGTGGAAGGCTCTAACCGAATTGAGTTTGTTTTATAAAGATCTAACATCAATAGTCATTCGCACTGAAGATATGATTCGACTTGAGCGTGACATTCTGTTAATATTGTGCCAAATGGAACTGATCTTCCCTCCAAGTTTTTTTGACTCGATGGAGCATCTACCCGTTCATCTTGCATATGAAGCGAGAATTGCTAGCCCAGTACAGTATAGATGTATGTACCCATTCGAGAGGTATCTTCGTAAACTAAAGAACAGCGTGAAAAATAAGGCGAGTGTCGAATGGTCGATAGCAAATGCATATTTGGTCGACGAGGCTTCAAAATTTAGTTCGTACTATTTTGAAGATCACGTTTCAACTAAAAGAACAAATATGCCTAGAAATGACGACGGTCAGAATTGTGTCGATGACGGTGATGAAATGCCCTCTGTGTTTAAAAAATGTGGAGAAACATTTGGTACAAAGGGAAAAAGGTTTCTAAGTGAAAAAGAATACAACGCCGCAAGGATCTACGTGTTGCTAAATTGTGTGGAGGTCGAAGAATATGTTAGGTATGAATACTCATTCCAATTTATAATGTCAATTTATACATATATATAAATGTAATAATACTTTTTTCCTGAATTGTGTAATGTTATATGTAGTATTTACACGAAGAGCATTCAACGTATCTACCCAAACATTAATGAAGATCGAATCAACAAACAATTGGAAAATGAATTTGCAAATTGGTTCAAACATTATGTAAGACGTTCGATACCGAGATGCATATCATATAATTATGGTATCTATTTATATAATATATTTCCAAAATTAAAAATAATTTGTCAATGTCATAGGCTAGAGATCGTTCGAACAATGTGATCGACGAGAACATTAGGAGTCTAGCTGAGGGTCCATCAAGATGTGTGAAAACGTATACCGGATGTAAGATTAATGGTTATAGATTTCACACATTGGAGCACGGATCTAAAAAAGCAACATCGAGCAGTGGAGTATGTATTAAAGGTCAACTATTGGGGCCACCAAATATGATTATTACGGTCGTCTCATATAAATTCTGCAGCTCGAATTCACCGGCCGAATGAAGAAAAACACACTATTGTTCAATTGCGAATGGTTCGATCCAACAAGTGCAGGCACAAAAGTCCATCCAAATTATAATATTGTCGATATCAATCATAAGCGTAGGTTCAATCGATATGAACCTTTTGTACTTGCTTCCCAAGCTGCACTAGTATACTACTGTGCATACCCAAGTTTGAGACGAGACAAATTGGACTGGTGGGCAACGTGTAAAATCAAGGCGAGATCAAATGTTGAGTTTGTCGAGCCTCTACCAGAAGAGTCATTTCAAGAGAAAGTTATAGATACACGCAGTCCGATTCAACTCGACGATGTCGATTTTCAGTTGCACGACCTCAATGATAATTACGTGGAGGAACTTGGTAATAATGAGAAAAATGATGATACAGAAGAAGAGTTACTTACCGATCAAGATACAAATCAAGATACGGATGAAGATGAATATGAGTTTGATGATACATTTAATAGCGAAAGTGATTAGTTTGGTTGAAATATATGTAATTTATTCTTATTGTAAAACACACTTTTTTATAACTACTTTTTTTAATTTGGATTTATTAATACGTTTGTTGTCTAATATATAATGGTATTATGTAAAATGCTCGTATTATTATCTAATAATTTTATCAGATGCCGTTGCGTCGAGGATCCGATAGCGTAGGTCGATCAGATATGGGATCGGCTAATCGTTTAGCTAATTTTGACACCGACTACATGGGTATCGGTAGTGACATTCCGGCGATGCAAACCCCGATGAAGACCCTGACGCAGACGCCGACGTCGCGTACACCATCACAGACCCCGTCCGACGCGGGTACATCACGGACCCGACGGCAGTTGGTCGCACCGCAGAGTGGTATGGTTCAGGTTTATATTGCACGGGCGAAGTAAGTAAATCAATGATTTTTAATTATCATTATGATTAAATTTTATTCGTCAAAAAATAAAAACACAATTGAATACAGGCTGCACAGCACAGGGGGGAGGGTGGCCACTATACTCCGTACGATCTTTGAGAGGGATCTCCATCCCRACGGGTGGTGCTATAAGGCGGTCCCTAAGGAGACTAAGACGTTCTGGTGGGAKATGTTTAAGGTAATTATTATTTTGTGTCCAAATTTGTTAGTATTTACCGTAAAAACACAATCATATGTTTCAATTGAATCATTTGTTAGTATTATTTTGTTACTATTGTTTTATTTTGCAGGAGGTTTGTTATTGGGACCCGGAGGAGTACAGTGAGAAAGACATACGGAAGGTATTTATTCCGATGATCGGGGAACTTTACGGGAAGAAGCTTAACGAGTATAAGCTATATATTTCCTCCCATGGTGGTGGTCGGCCGGAATGCTTGACCGAGGAGGTTCTGAGGTAAACGATTCTGTTATGTGTTTTCTTATTAAATTAGAATTTTTTATTTATAGCATATAAATTATATCGTATCTTATATATCATCCATTTCAACTAGCGCTTGGAAGGTTGAGTGGGATAAGCCCGAGAACAAGGCCAAATCCGAGCAGTGCAGCAAGAACAGGAGTAGCGAGCCTGCTGGGCCGGGGACTGGGATGTCGAAGCACACGGGGGGTGCTAGATCTACTATCGACCATGCTTTGGATATAGTAAATGATTTTAGAATATAATAATATAATATTTATTTATTTAATTTTAATTTTAATTATTTGAGAATTCTATTTGAATACAGGAGCGGGAGACGGGTGCGCCGGCTACGTGCTACGATCTTTTTAAACGTACGCACCAAAAGAAAGACGGCGCGTGGGTCGATAGGAGATCTACTAATATTAATGTGAGTCTCTTTCTTATTTTTAACTTATTCTTTGATTTTAACGTAAGATTTTAATAACGAGATGTATTTCAGGAGGAGTACGAGCGACATCTGACCCAGGAACAGGAACGTGCATCTTCCCAGGAGGAGAGTAACGAGGTTGACCAGGACCAGGTTTTCCTCGGCGTCGCCGGGTTTAGCCAGGGACGGCTTTACGGCACCGGCGCGTATGGGAAGATGGTGGCTACTACGAAGGGTTTATTTAAGGGCGGCTCTTCCACCTCCTCCCAGGCTGATAGGAGCCACATGAGAGAGCTCGAGGAGCAGGTCGAGGCTCAGAGGGCGCAGCTCGAGGCGTTGCAGCAGCAGGCAGACGAGGAGAGGCGACAACGTGCGGAGGAGTGCCGGCAGCAGGTGGAATTTCAGGCGCGCATGGCAGCCCAGATGGCACAGATGGCTGAGATGTATGCTCGTGTCCAGCAGTAGTTTCCCCCTCCCCATCAGCAGTACCCCCCTCCCCATCCATAGAACATTTTTACGATTCATATAAACTTTGTTACTGTGTCGATCGAACGCATGTAATTATTCTTAAATTTTCAAATATTTCTTATAATGATTGGTTTATTTATTTGTCTTTTCTTTATTTAGTTTTTTCAAATTTTTGGGAATTTTAATAATTAAACAGGCATTAAAATTAAAAATTAAAAATTAATAAAAAAAATTAAATTCGAGGGAAATATCCCTTAGAAACTTAAAAAAACGAGGGTATATTCCCTCGGAAATAGAAAAATCTGAGGGGCAACAAATCCCTCGGTTTTCCGAGGGAAAAATATCCCTCGGATATTTCCTATTTCCGAAGGAAACAAATCCCTCGGAATTCCGAGGGAAAAAGATCCCTCGGAATTCCGAGGGATTTATCTCCTTCGGAAATAGGAAATATCCAAGGGAAAAATTCCCTCGGGTTTCCCTCGGAATTCCGAGGGATTGCACGGAGATGTTTCCGAGGGAAAATATCCCTTGGAATTCCCTCGGTTTCATATTTCCGATGGAGAATTTCCCTCGGAATAAAATTCTGAGGAGTGTTTTTCCGAGGGAAATTATCCCTCGGTTTGTCCAAAACCGAGGGATTTTCCCTTAAAACCGAGGGAAAAATCCCTCGGAAGTTTTGAGTTTTTTTGTAGTGTCACCCGTTAATGAGACGTCCCTATAAAAAACTCCATAAAATATAAAGTAACACAGTATATCAAAGAATTTCCAGTTAGGATATCCAAGATAAATCACAACTTTGATTAACCAATAATTTTATATGCTCCCTAATTATTGTTCTCCATGCGTCCTTATTACATAGTTAGGCAAATATCAAAGCATCCTCATCTAACAAGTTTTGTTCACAAAAATGATATTGATGATTCCGTCAATTGTTTATTCTCACCAAAATAACTTATTATAAAGTCATTAGGATACCAAAGTAGGGTTTATAATAATCCCGATAAGTAGAAACACATAATCCACACCAAATTTGACAAACAAAATATATTATGCCCCCTTACATATATTCATAATATAACATGCTTGACCAACCAAGAAATAATTCATAAACAATAGAACAACATATATAAATAATATGTATATCAACTACGACTCCTTTTTTGTTTTCCACAAAGGAAACATAATAGATTTTCCAAAAACCTTTCATATATACATGAATAACCCCTGAATCCAATATACTCAACTAATCATACACAAATAAGTATTACCCCTTAATCTAATATACTCAACTAATCCTACGTAAATAAGCATGTGATGGAGCTGACACTTCAATCCATATGAAAGACCACATCGTGAAACCCATATATAATGCTTTATTATAGTCATATTTCAAACGACATTTATGAGTTCCACAAAGAGTTCCATGATATAAATTATGCCGCAGAACTTGTTTATTCCATGATATGAATTTTTCCGCAGAACCTGATTATTCCAAAAGTTAAGTTAAATAGAAGACTTATCTTGATTTTTGGTGATTTTGTTGCGTTTGGTTTACACACAACCTTATCGCCTTAGATCTCGAGCAACAAAATAAACCAACCCTTAATATTTGGACACGCGACCTCATTGATTTTGTTTGAATTGACCATTCTCGGGTTAAATTCCAGGCAACACATAAATTAACCTTGTAAAACCAAAATTAATACGAACTAAACAGGTAGACCTGCACTCAGTCCGTTAGTACGGTTATAAAAATAATCGATAAGTAAGATGTAAGCATCGCAACCCTTACTCGCACCCATAATTATTAAATTAACCCACAATTCTTATTATTAATAAACAAACAATATTAAAACTTATCTCCGGTAAAGACTGTTGGAATAAGGTGACCAACAAGCCAACTTGTGGCTGTGGTCTGACTATTCTCTAGTAATACAATTTTTTTTCGTAATAATATCCATTATACATATTGGCATTCCATATCTTTTATCCCATGCTAGTTGCATAGGTATGGTCCTGATGAAGTTACTTTATTACGGTGGATTGGTCTAGCAGAACCGTGAGATAATCCAGCACGTAATGTAACTCGTCGAACTTGTTCCTAGTCATAGGGTTACGCCATAATGAGGATACAGGCCTTTCCCGTTAAGACTAGTACTTAGTGTATGTGGACCGCGTCTCATCGGTCACGGTGTCTGGACATCGACATACATAAGTAGGTGCTCATAAGATGAGTTCACTGAACTCCCTCACCTAGAAATCTCTAAGTGGTTCTCACTCATCGAGTAGATGATTTCTATGATATAGCGTACAACATTAATCCTTAAGACCCAGACCTCATCGTGACTTCACTAGAGGACAGGCTATGTTGTGACTTGTCTCTGTGTCTCTTTGGAGGCCGATCAAAAGGGGCAACGTTCGCATAGTCGGGAATCTAGTGGGAAGTCTGTGCATGGTAGTAGGGGATTCGGACGCATGATAAGTCATGGATGTCCTGTGTGTTCTGATGGTTGATAAATCCTCGGAGTCTCTGGCCAGAGCTGATAGTGGGGTGTTTAGAGAAATATGTTTCTCTAAGTCACACACGAACGGATTATCTCGAACCTAGAACGTACACACAGTTATTGAACTAGAAAGAGGTCTCGATGAACCAATACCTCTTGTTCAATCGGGACATAGATCGCGAAGGGATCGTACTGTACTTATAAGCTATATCACAAGGTTCTTGCAGGCACTTCATTTGTATCTAGGGAATTATGATGCGTAGTTGCTAGGCGCCTCTCATAATTCGTTGGGTTCTGGTTTGACCAGTGATTAAGTAAAATGAGTTTTATTTAATCAGGGACTCTAAGGGACGAGTTCATATAAGAACAATGTGTTGTTCGAATCACAATGTGTTGTGAACCCACGGCTAGCTTACACCTGAACCATTGAGGGTCACACCACGTGTTTCCTGATTATTGAAAACGATAGCTAGAAMWTAATTGTTAATTTTAGCATAATTAGATTTCAATATGATTGAATCTAAGGTTCATAATTATGATTATGAATTGAGAAAAATACGAGAAAATTATTCTGGACGCGAAAATATAATTGTTATATTTTTCGAAATTATCGTTTGTGAGAAATGATTTAATTCCGATGGGGTTTTTAATTTATATTTGAATCCACCCAATAAACCGTTTTAATAATTAATTGGGCCGGTGTTTTATTTAAATTAAAAGGGTTTGTTTTTTATTTTTATTTTGGGCCAAGCCCACGCCTTAAGCTTGGGTTTTAAAATAAAAAAAATAAGAAGTGGGCTTGTTTATTTAATTATAAGAAGTGGGCTTGTTTATTTAATTTTGAAATGGGCCGGCTTGTAGCCCATTAACTTGGGCCCTTGATCTTTAGTTAAAATAAAACAAAAAGAAGAGTTCTTTTTAAAAAAGGGAACAGACGGCTTTTAAAAGAAAACAACACAGCCTTCTTCTTCGGTTTTAAATGAGACGGAAAAAATAAGGAAAAAAAAAACCCCTAGCTACAGAGAGCCGTCCACTCTCGTGTTTTCTCTTCGTTCTCAATCTCGCGACGAGACTAGTGCTTCGTCGCGAGTACATCGGGCTATACGGTGTGTGACACCGATTTTTCGGAGCCGCCGGTTTTCAGCCGCTTCACCAAGTCGCCGGAGTGCTTGCCTCACCGTACGCACGACCGCTGTCTAGCTTCGCCGGAGAGCCTGCTGCCGAACACCGCCCCAGATCGTCGACGAGCGCTTGCAGTCGTCGGATTCCGCTTCCCCTCGAAGCCGTCTGCCGCTGCAGTTATCTTCAGAGTCGCCACTGTCGCTGGCCGTTCCGGACAGCCTGCCCCGCGCCTGAGTTCCCCGACAGCCAACGACCTCCGAACGCCGCAGCCGACGTCCGTCCGAGCGTGAGAAACCCACCGTCACAGCCTGTTATAGCTCTGTTCCGAGACGCCTTCGCCGTCGCCTTCCCGCTCAGTGTCGACCTCCGCCACATCGTTGTTCCGAAGGCCACGGCGTCGCCGCCGGGCTGCTGTTGCAGAGAAAGGAACAGGCCGCTGCGTCGTGCGTGCCATCGCCGGAGCTCGTCGCGTTGCTGCTCCTCCGTCGTAAGGTAAAACGGCTGCAGTTATATATATATATATGATATATATATAAATATGCAATTTGTATATATATATAAACTTGTACGCAGTGGCTGTATGAACTTTAAGTTTAAAAAAAAAAAGGCATGCTGTATGATGCTGTGAGTTATGAACGAATAATACATAAATATATTATATATGATATGATATATATGTATGTATTATGCAACTTGAAACAATTATATGTGCTGAATGTGTGTGAAACATCAAGTAGTTGTGTGCTGTGAATGAAAAGCATGCAGTAGTTGTTAACATATATTTATGCATGAATTGCATGTGTTTTTTTTGTATGTTGTTATGTATATATGCATGTGATATGTATTTGCATGCAAATTATATATATATATTATATATAAATGTATATATGATATATGTTTATAATATATATATATTTTTTAATTATATGATTAATATATTAATTTATATATAATGGTTATATATAAGTTTAATATATTAATATATAGATATATAATTGTTATATATTTAGAATTTAGAGAATTGTAACATGCTCGTTCGATTTAAAGAAAATCGAATTATTTCTAATTATTAAAGGAAATAAAAACATTGTTTGAATTAATTGATTGCAAAATTGGACCGTCGTCAATTGAATTCGATTCAATTTATTTAATTTTAAAAAAAAAATTATTTTTCGCTGCGCGACGGTACCACCGATTCCCAACAAAGACGTTATTCCCCGACTTGTCCATATAGATAGTGCCCAGAGTGAATTTGTATTTTCCAATTTTGTATTTATAGAGAAATTGGTGTCCAATCATTATCTTCAACCTGACTACCTGTTGGCAAAAGAACTAACCAAAGAAATCGGAATCATCAAGCCTTATCCGATCCTATATAAAACCAATGGTTACCACACATCAATTCATTGCTGTTCAAATAGAATTCATATACTTACAGCCTGCATGCAAACCAATAAAGCCCATTATCACATAATGGAATTAGTTTGTCAATTAATTGTTGGATTTCAATCAAATATAAGTGGCCTGAATTTTAACAAACATGATGGCTTGATTAATTTTCCCAACTCATGGCCAATAATAGTCCAGAACTCATTCCTCGCTTCAACTTATCAAGTTATATCAACCAATAAGTCCATGATAAATCTCGTGATCATGACCGATAGAGCCTGCTACGACAAGTCCATGATAAATTTTGTGATTACGGCCGGCAAACCCATGATGAATTTTTGTGATCAAGACGTTCAAAAATCAAATAATAAAAAAATAGAAACTTATCTTCAAACCATTTTCTAAGTCCCTTTTACCGTCCATCGTTATAGATGAATTCAATTGTGTGAAACCTCACATTTTTTTCTCAAAAACTCGATCTCCCTCGTATTCCCACAGACGGCGCCATTGATGCGACCAAAAAGATTGGTGCTTCAAGAATATGGGGTACTGTCTCAAATATGAAATCAACGACCTGAATAACTTCAAATAGCAACGCAGCGGCTTGATTGATCTCCAAAGAACTCCTGACGACCTGTTAGATCCTTCAAAACAAAACCCATCAAAGGCGGAGGATGGCCCCAGCGTAGGCCCTCCGATGCCTAAGTTAGATTAGGACTTAGAAAATAGGCGAGAGCCTTTTTGTGAGAGAGATCTCAACAGCGCGCAAGAGGTTAAAATATAAGATAAAGTCGATGTAGTGTAAAGTGAAGCTATCAAGCTTGTAAAATAAGGGCCCGAGAGATAGGCATCAGAGCATGAGAGAGAGATTTTCAGCCTGTGAAATAAGGGCCTGAATCCCCTATTTATAAGATTATTGAGACTTGTCCACCAATCAATAGGATTCCTTCATAAGGTGGGATTAAATCTCATACTTATACCCAATCTCCATAATTAGGAAATATTCTCATATTAGGATTCTTACTTCCCATAATTCCATAATAACCATAAAACCTTATTATTATATATGCCGGGACCTAGAACCTTCCATCCTTTCGATACTTTTTTACCATATATAACCAAGACGACATTTGATGTCGTATCACGGATGATGTTCTGGTTATGTGTGAAACCACCTATATTAACTGTCGCACTTTGCTAAAAATCTTCTAGACTTGCTTGTGGTGCTTTCTCGCATACGGAAAAATCACATCTCTCTCTCTCTCTCTCTCTCTCTCTCTGGACGTGACATCTTATTATTTTCTTGGTCGGCCCTTCGACTAGGATGTATTTAGGGGCTTATATGTTCAAATCTGGGCTGCTCGTAGTAATGACATTCATCTCTCCATGGTGGGTCACATCAGCTTAATTCGGTTATCTTAGTAGAATGATCTTGGTGTTTTATATAATTAGGGCTCAATTTTTGCAGAATGATCTTCCTCGTTCGACGTTCTTCACATCGTCCATCCATCTCTCTGATCTTCTCGCGCATTCCAAATGTATTCTGGGATGGAAATCTAATTTGAGCTTTTAGTGGGATAATTAGTTTCGACTGCAGATCGAGTTGGCATTCCCGTTGAATCTCTCCCTATTTTTCAGCAGCATATCTCTAATTATTTTTTCGATGATGTTTGGCATTTTAATGATGATTTCTTTATGGTTTTTACCGACATCATCATTGACATTCTTTGCTGCCTTATATTCTGGATAGGCGCGTTGGGATCTTTTCGAAGTAAGGGAATGTCATCGCTAAGGAAGCCTATGAATTTGTTCGTCGGAAATCTTTGCGAGTTCATTGGGGTGATTAGGTTTGGTCGCCTAAGACTCCAAGAAAGGGTTCTATCATGATTTGGAGAGCTATTTATATCAGGTTAGCCGTTCTCGACATTATTCACTTATGAGGATACATAGGTTCGTCTTGCTGCATGTTATGTTGTTTCTCCTCGATATCTATGGATCATCCTTTTGTTGAGTACTGGTTTGCCAGATTTCTTTGGATCTGGCTTGAAGATACTTTCAAATTTTGTTTGGAGTTGGATGGCGGCTCCAGCCATTTTCGCATTCCGGCCATTCATTTTAGCTTGAGCCCGCAATTGCGTTACTTTGGCATGTTGATTTCATCTCTATAGTTTGGATCATTTGAATTGTGCGCAACGGGATTGTCTTCTCCAACAAGCTACCCTCCCCGATGAAGGCCTTGATTCTTCTTCGTTCTTTCAATCTTTAGTAGGGTAATCTGGATAATGGTTGCATGTTTAATATGGTTGATGATCTAATTAGTTTGAGCATGTTTGGCATGAAGGGTCGGCCCTCCCCAATTTCTCACTTTGTCCTCGTTACATGGTCACCTCCGATGCCTGGGTGGATCAAGGTCAATACCGACAGGAGTATATGGCGTCTAGAATTTCTCATAATTATATGGGTTTTTTGAAAGGTGGTTTCACTTGTTTGATTGGTGTCAGCTTTACCTTTTGTTGAGTATTTTATTCTTGACAATTATTTCTTATTTTTCTTTTGTAGTTATTTGCCTTTCTTGGGCTCAAAATATATTAGGACGCTAGATTTATTTCCTAGATTATTTTTAGGACTTTATTTAGTTTCCTAAATTGATAGAATTAGATTACTTATTTACTAAGATAAGGATTCTTGTCTATTTAAGACAAGAAATAGTCTTGATTAAAAAGACGACTTTGACACGACATGGGGAGAAGAGACGCACGAACAGAATAAGAACACAAGCTCGAAGAGTACTTGAAGCCGCCATCCTAGATTCATACATCTTTGAAGTTGCATGACCAACGAAGAAGATCATCCTTTGTGGCGACAAGTATTTTAGTATCATAGTGTTGATGCTATTATCTTTATATGTTACTTTATACTTTTTATTTGATTTTGAATGAATTAAAGTAATATAGTTATTCGGGTTTGTATACCTAGTTCGTAAGCAAGTTTGCTTACGAACGAAATTTAAATTGTTGTGTTCTTTTAGTTTCAATTTATTCTGCTGCTTTTTATTTCCATTCTGTTTGATGTTAGTTCTGGTGTTTTAATACTAGACTTAACATAAATTTATTGATAATTATTTAACATCCAAAGGCCTACCAAAATTTACAATTGGTATCAGAGCAGGTTACTTGACGTATTAAGTATACTGATCCTTATTTTTGTAGGACGCTACGGATGTTCAAGGAAATCCGCGACCACCGACCCTTATTGGCCATAACTATTCTCTCTGTAAACAAAGGATGAGGTGTCACATCAAGAATATTGATGAACAAGCGTGGAGAACCATACTGGTTGGATGGGAAAAATCACACATTAGTTATGCTGATGGTGATACCATCATCAAGAAGGAAGAAGAGTGGAAGGACAATGAACTAGCCTTGTCCAATTGGAACTCCAAGACCACCAACACTCTCTATGGATATGTTGATTCAAGATACTATAAGGTGATCAAAAAGTGCGAGTCGGCAAAAGATGCATGGGATGCATTGCAGAGGGTGTGTGAAGGAACTCATAGTGTCAAGAAATCAAGATTGAGGATGTTGACTGCTACTTTTGAGTCTATGAGGATGGACAAGAAAGAATCCGTCATGGACTATGCTATGAGACTCTCAGACATTGCCAACGAGTGTGAAGAACTTGGTGAGGGTGTGACTAACTCACATCTTGTGGGAAAGTTACTAAGATCCATCTCGAAGAAATTCAGCATCAAAGTGGTAGCTATTGAAGAAGCAAAGGACACAAACGATTCAAACTTCGATGCTTTAGTAGGCTCGCCCAAGATGTTTGAGATGGAACATCTTGGTTCCAACTCAAAAGAGAAGGATGTTGCTCTAACTTCCGATGTTAACTCTTATGAAGATATTGATCGGAGAGACCTACTAGAGAAGGTTGATGCTACCACACTTGGAGAAGAAGAGGTGTCTCTTGTGTCTCAACGGTTTAACAAGTACTTGAAGAGGAAAAATAATATTGGAGGATCGTATTCAAAATCCAAGCCAGAGACGCCAATACCAAAATCACCAGAGCGTACACTTGCCAAATTCCAGTCTTCATCTTTGGAATCCAAAACCTCTAGTTACCCAAATCCTCTTAATGAATTTCAATGCCATGAGTGTAAAGGTTGGGGACATTATAAAAATGTTTATGCAAATACTCTGAGGAAGAAGAACTTGATTGCAAAAGAGTTCGATGAAGAGGACAACAATTCTGACACTTCTAAATCTGTTCCAGCTTTGTTTGCTAACGTTGTGTGGGATGAAGACATTCATGTTGTTAACACCAAAACCAGCACCTGGTCCTTGAATGCAGAAGTCAAAGAATTACCTGACAGATACAAGAGACAAAAAATGGAGTATGACAAATTATTTGCAAGCTGGGGTGAACAGCTGTTCAAAGTCAAGGCTCTTACAATTAAGATAAACTGACTCATGAGAAGGATGATCAACTCAATATAATTGTTAGACTGGAGTCATCACTCACTATAAAACATGCTGAGCTAGAACGTGTGAAAACTGTTTTAAAGAAGTACTAAGAAACCCTCTCGAACCTCAACAAGGGTAAGGCTAAGTTAGACAAAATTCTGGAAATAAGTATCCCTAATTTATCCAAACATGGGATTGGATACAAGACTGATCAACAAATGCCAGAATCAACCCCAAAGGTGGACAAGATCAAACGTCACAAGAAGAGAAGAAGACAATACATGTGTCATCACTGTGGTGAATGTGGTCACATCCGACCAATCTGCTGGAAGATTATTGGCAAACAAAATTAGTTTAAAAGGTCAAAGCTGACTACAGAGTCCCTTGATGGTTTCTGTGTTCCTAACACCAAAACCAACACCAGAGTCAAACATGTCTGGTCAAGAAGAACGAGATCATATGCAGTATGATCAATTCATCTCTAAAATCACACATTCCTGGAGCATGGTACTCTGATCGCGGATGCTCTAAACACATGACTGGCTCGGAAGATCTACTTTCAAACATTGTCAAGTTTCAAGGAGGAAAGGTGAAGTATGGCGGAGGTGCAAACGGCCAAATCATTGTCAAGGAACCCTTCATGTCCTTGGTATTACAAAGCTTGAAAATGTATTGCTTGTTGAAGGTTTAACAACGAACTTGATAAGCATTACCTAACACTGCGATGGTGGGTTCAGTGTCAAGTTCACTCATGAAAAGTGCGAAGTTTATGACGAGGGCAATGCATGTATCCTTACTTGTCAGAGGACTTCCGACAATTGCTACCAAATCAATGGTGATGTGTTCTGCAAGCTATCTTAACTGAGTGATGCCGAGTTGTGGCATCAAAATCTCTGACATGTCAATTACAAGATGTTAGAATGATTGGCCAAGAAGGAAGCCATGAATAGTCTACCTAAGCTCAACACTAAAATCATTCCAGTTTGTGAGTCATGTCAGAAAGGGAAGCCGGTCAGGGTATCTCATCCAAATGTGAAAAGTCTCACTACCTCAAACTATTTCGAACTTCTTCATATGGATCCTATGGGTCCAGTTGAAGTATAAAGACTTGGTGGTAAGAGGTATGTACTTGTTATTGTAGATGATTTTTCTCATTTTACACGGGTAGAATTTTAAAAGAAAAGGCCGAAGCTTTCGAAGCGTTTAAAAAACTTGCAAAAAAGTTGTGTGTTCGTTTTGGTGTGAGTATAGTCAGAATAAGATCAGAACATGGAAAAGAGTTTAAAAATGTGTCTTTTTTGAATTATTGTTCCAAGGTAGGTATAACCCATGAATTCTCTTCACCCATCTTCCCCAACAAAATGGGATAGTCGAGCGCAAAATTATATCTGCTTATTTCAAATGGGATTGCAAAATATTTTTGGGGTGAAGCAATGAATACTGCATGCCACATAATTAATATGGCGTATTTCAGACCTGGGTTATGTGTTACTCCCTATGAGTTGTTGTTGGGCAAAAAGCAGAATTTGAGCTATTTTCATATATTTGAGTGCATTTGTTATGTGCTTAATGGTAGGAATCATCTTGAAAAACTTGAATCAAAGAGTGATAAATGCATTTTTATGGGATATTCTCGAAGTAGTCATGCTTATAGGGTGTATAATCATAGAACACGTTGCATGATTGAGTCAGTAAATGTCAAGTTCGATGATATGATTAGCGGTGTTAAACCCGCTGAGGACAATGATCTGGTTTGTGATTAGAATCCTCAAAAAAATGTTACGGTTGGTTTAGATGAAAATGCAGGTGAAGAAACTGAAGATGCAGGTGGTGACGGTACTGATGACATGACACCAATCTTGACACCAACTCAAGCTGCTCACGAATCAGACTCAAATTCAGATGAGGAAGATCTAGATGGTCAGATTGACTTACAACATAAGGTTATTCCCTCGAGAATTCAAAGGAATCATCCTATGGGCCAAATCATTGCAGATCTCAATGAAAAAAGTACAAGAAAGTGACAAATAAACTTCAGAGAGATGGTAAGGTTTGTTTGATTATCTACTAACTATTCTCAAATTCGAGAATCTTTGTGTCTTTCCAAAACAGAACCAAAGTGTGTAGAGGATGCTCATAAAGATGAGTTTTGGATAAAGGCCATGCAAGAAGAGTTTGATCAATTCACTAATAATGATGTTTGGGACTTAGTTCCTCGTCCAGAAAACTAACATGTTACAGGTACGAAGTGGATATTCAAGAATAAAACAGACGAGGTGGGGATTATTGTGAGAAACAAGGCTCGATTGGTTGCACAAGGATACACTCAAATTGAGGGTATTGATTTTGATGAGACGTTTGCTCCAATTGCTCGTATTGAATCGGTAAGACTCTTACCTGCTGTTGCATGCTATATGAAAATGTCTCTACATCAAATGGACATAAAAAGTGCTTTTCTTAATGGAGTCTTAAGTGAATAAGTATTTTTTGAGAAACCTAAATGGTTTGTTGGTCCTCACAAACCGTATTTTGTTTTAAAATTAAAAAAGGCGTTGTATGGTTTAAAGCAAGCTCCTAGAGCTTGGTACGGATGGTTGACTTAGACGTGGAGAAGTTGGCAAAACCTTATTTCTCCTTAAATCGAATAAGCACATTTTAATTATCCAAATTTATGTGGATGATATAATTTTTGGACCCACTAACGAGCAGATGGTGAATGAGTTTATTACGAGAATGTCTGACACATTCGAGATGAGTATGGAAGGTAACCTCTCTTACTTCTTGGTTTGCAAATTAAATAGTTTGATGACGGTATTTTTCTCTCTCAGTTCAAATATGCTAAGAATCTTGTTAAGAGATGTGGGTTAGAGAATGATACGCATAATAAAACACCGTTAGGCAAAATCATGAAATTGTCTAGAGATGACGTTGGTATTAGTATTGATAACACCTTGCATAGGAGCATGATAGGGAGTCTCTTATACTTGACAGCTAGCAGGCATGCTATTATGTATAGTATGTGTTTATGTGATAGGTACCAGTCAAATCCTAAAGAATCACATTTAAAAGCTGTTAAACGAATCATTAGGTATGTAGCTAGTACAAGTGACTTGGGTGTTTGATATACTAAGGATACGAGTACTGAACTTGTGGGATATACGGACTCGGATTGGGTTGGGGATGTTGTGGATAGAAAGTGTATCACTGGGGGTTGTTTTTTCTTGGGTAATAACCTTATTTCCTGGTATAGTAAAAAGCAAAATTGCACTTCTCTTTCTACAGCTGAAGCAGAGTATATTGCAGTTGGAAGTGCTTGCACACAATTTCTTTGGATGAACCAAATGATAGAGCACTATGGTCTACATAGTAGAATCTTGAATGTGCTGTGTGATAATTCCAGTGCCATTGATATCTTGAAAAATCCAGTTCAGCACTCACGAATCAAACACATTGACATAAGGTACCACTTTATTCGTGACTTGGTTGAGAGGAAGATGGTTAGTCTTGAGCATATAGGAACAGACAATCAACTTGCTGACATCTTCACAAAGGCATTAGATATAGAGACCTTCTCTCATTTGAGAAGAGATCTCGGAATTTACATTATTTAAATCGGTGTTAGTTTTGATGTCACGACACCTAAACTGTCATCAGTTGTGACATATGTAAGTTTTGCATGCATTTTTCTTTTTCATAAATATACTGAATACATTGGGTCTGATTGAAGTACAGAAAGTTCATGTGTTGTAATGAAAAGTGATGGCAAAAAGACTAACCTCTTCGTTTTGGTGATTGTGAACCATTCCCGCAAAAACTAGTTTTCTCCAAGATCCAAAAACTAGGGGTGTCAATTTCTAGAAATTGCTAAAGATAAGTAGGTTTCTTTCCAAGGCACTGAAAAGATGATAAATATATGGATAAAGTCCAATCTTTGATTTTCACCTCCTTGAGTGATTTTGACGTATTCATTAACTTGGGTTAAGGGTTCTGCTTTCATTGACTTCACTTGAAGCAATATTGGTTATAATGTCATCACATAAAAAGAAACACTAATCATGTCACCTAAATCAATTACTATATTTTTATTTTTAGGTCATGATTTTTAGGCATCATTTAGGACATTCATACTTTGAGAACATGCCGTTTTGGCTTTGTGTTCTGTTGCTTGTGCTTGCATCTTTCCCTTAATTCTCTTGATCATGTTATGGATTTTGCTAATCAAGTGTTTCGGTGGCGTTAAAATCGGTGGATTAGAAAAGTAATAAGGGGTTAATTTGGTGAGTGATTTCTTTTTTTGCAAAGAATTCATTCAACTATGGTGATGTTTTTTTAAAAAATAATCAGCTCTATCTCCATTTTTATATGTAATTGAGATTTTTTTTTAATTTTTAGATAATGGTTTAATTGGGGTGTGCTTTATTAGAGGAGGAGTGGGGTTGTTTTGTTTAGGAAAAAAATCTTTTGGGGTTTAAAATAGGTAGTTGTGAAAGTGTGTGTGGGTGGTGGGGATTGTGAGTATCTCGATATCCTCGCGCCGGATTAAGGTCGACAGGGCGAGCTTCGTCCGGGATGTTCTGTTTTTCCTGTTTGTGTTGTGTTGTCTCCTCATGATCCTCATTTTCGGGAGGATTAATTTCTGGTTTGCCCTCTGTTTCGTTTGTGTGTACGTTGTGTACATCGGCGTGGTCTCTGTTATGCATTTGTTCTGTAATAAGGAGGAAAGGATGGTTAATCCTCCGGTTGTGGATGAAATCGGGATACCATTATTGGGATATGCTGATGAGGAAAAGGGACT
>BMAC01000309.1:775093-822653 GCA_014905375.1 Phtheirospermum japonicum
CAGAGAACAAGCAAGTGAGATCGAAAGAGAAAGATAAGAGCCGTTGAGGGATTTTGTGCAGTTGGCAGGAAAATCAAGTGAGAAGTTTAGGGGAAAATGACCGTTGTAGGGAAGAAAAGAGAAAAAAATACCGTGCAAAAATACTTCCCCCCCCCCCACCCCCCCCCCCCACACACACACACCCACGAAGCACGATATGAAAAACGCGCCGCCCAGCACGCTGTTGAGGCCCACGTCAGAACAGACCGAGCGTGTGAATGAAATTATACTCGCGAAGACGTCGTTGGCCCCGTTCCCGAGCAGGAGCAGAGTGGTTCCGGCTATCGTCGGGGACAGTTTGAGCACTCTCGAGAGGCTCTCGAYGGAGGGGCATCATRATTGGACRGAATGGACCACTTAAACACTTGACCAACAAACATATTAGTTCCCGTTATGAGAGTATACTTTTGACAGAGAAAAAGTTCGATAGTTTTGCACAATCAAAATTCAAAGTTGAGCCTAAAGATAAAATCTCACCACAGTAAGCCACTCAACAATATATCTCTTTCCACAATACCATGCGGCAACATCACATCAGCCACCACATTATTTAACCCTTTATTATTAAATAAAAGTTGCAAAAAAAATAAAAATAAAAAAAATAAAAATGAAGGGTTCGGATTATAAAACCGGAAAGATACTAGAATACTTATTTATATAGTTAAGATTCCTGTACATCCGGTGTAGATGATCTCTGCCGCTTGTACTCTGGCTCCGAGCCGGAAACAGAGGCTGGATTTTCGGGTTGGGAGTCACAGCTGGCACAAGCCGCCGCAAACTACATTAGTTGATGACAGCTTCTCACCATTTCCAGCGAACAAAAAAGATAGTTAGGTTTTCACCCCCAGAAATTGAGAAATTCCAAATTACCACCCCAAATTTCACACACACTTTCACTTTAACTCCTCATCCATCTGAACGAACTAGAAAGTTCCAAAAATAATGAATCCCATACCAAAATTACCCTGCTGATTCTCGCATCGAAGGTATCCGGCAAATCCACACCATCACCGGCGGCGGTAATCACAGCGGCCGTGGCGATAACCGATGGCGGAAATCCCAAAAAATCTATCACTGATTAAGCAAATTTATATAAAAAAAATACAATTAATTGATAAACCACAAAAACTAAGTAATATTCCATACGATACAATAATTAATAGCAGATAAGACCTTTTTAAAAAAAAAATAATAATAATAATAATAAAAAAAACGCCACAGGCTTGCCAAAATCGCACACACAAAAAAAAGAAGCAAAATTTGTAATTACCAATTAACAAAAGAAGATACATATTTTGCTAAAAGAAATGATAAGAACACAGAGTCACATAGTGAAATAACACACACACACACACAAACAAGCCTACCTGAGTGAGCTTAGCATTGAGCAAGCCTTCAGAATAGGCACCCTCAGCCGGAGACCTATTCTCTATAGCAAAGACGCCATCTTTATACCACAAMAGCAACACCGCCTTCACTAGTAAACTAGAATAGAGTCAAGAGAGATTGTAATGACAGATTACAAATGCTGAATATACTAAATTGACGAAAACGACGGTTTAAAGTTATGATAATTGTATCCTATTCGCTTTTTTTTTTCCTTATTATGTAGGGTCTCATTGATAGATCCAATCTCTCAGTCCTCCATGCAGGAATCGGGATCAGCCGATGGTAACTAATAAACATAGTACAATAATATCAGAAAAATTCAATATCAAAGAAGACTAGTTTCCTAAATTAATAATAATTAAAAAAAAAACTAACCTTAGTAACGTTYGTTATCAAAAACCGAGGGCTCGTKCATAAAAAGCTCACGACCATTCATTTGAACCAGTCCAGCAGCTATATCCTCTTCACGCTTCCTTTCTGCTTCAGCTTTTCTGGCAGCTGAGTCAGCATCCTGTAAGGAACAAAAACGTGCACACAATAAAATTCCCGAAATTAAACAAGAAACAGAACTGTAAATAATTTAGAGAATTCTGAATAAAGTGAAAATTCAAATGATAAATTTCTCTCTTTTTTTTAATTATAAAAATATCACTGTTCACTCACATTTGGATGAGAGATTTAATAGCGTTTGTTTATTTAATTTGTTTGTGCAGACTGAYGATATAAATTAAGTTAATTAACAACTAATATTGTAATAGAAATCTTAGTACATTAAGACATCATTGCTTGTTAATTTTGGAATCAAGTAGATGAACTCTATTTTCTAACCGCAGCATAATCCGACAACAAAATGAATATTCAGATGATGGAGTTTTATATGGAAAACCAACATTCTTTTTGGGCCAAAAATTTTATGTGCTACAATACAAAGCCTCTACTGCTCCGATCATTTTCCAAAATAAAACAATTTCATCACCTTACTTTTGACACCCAAAACTCTGTTATTTCCTTATCTCAGCAGTCTAAAATATCAATAGAAGAAAAAATTATGATATTAGTTAATATAGCAACATAGATGTGATGCTGTAAGTATTATAGGTATCCTTCATATAATGATGAATTAAAATTTAGCTCCCAGATGAAATCATTCATATTATTGTTCAAGCCCATATTGCGGAAAGAATATTCTTCTTCTTAACCTATATTCACAATTTCAAGTCAAGAACTGCATCCCAGAATCAATCAGACGAGTTCTTAAATTCTGCTAAACAAGAAAACACTAATTTACTGACAACAAACCAAAAACAGATCAAATATCTAAACTTATACCTAAATTCATCACGCCTGGATTTATTTAATTTTAATTTTTGAAGGAAATAAAAAATCAAAAACAAGAATGAATAACTGGCCGTAACAAATAGAAAGCGTGTAAAAAGAAAGAAACAATTAATAAGAAGTTCAAAATTAAGGAAAAAGAAAAGGCCATGGAAGGTATAGAGATTGGGAAATGACCTTGCGGAGTTTCCAGGCTGCAAATTGGGCTTTCGTGATAGAGTTAGGGTTCGGATTTGGGGCTGTAGTGGGTAGGGTTATTTGGGTATCTGGTTGTTGCTGATTATTCTCAGCTTCTTCGCCCATTATTTTCCGATGGCTGGTCCGGCGGTGAGAAGGCGGAACTCGATGCCTTTATTGT
Organism: Phtheirospermum japonicum; assembly: GCA_014905375.1. NCBI lineage: Eukaryota > Viridiplantae > Streptophyta > Magnoliopsida > Lamiales > Orobanchaceae > Phtheirospermum > Phtheirospermum japonicum. Next base: position 778,215 of record BMAC01000309.1, read on the forward strand.
CTTGAATAGCTGCTGGGTCGGCAACTTGACTCTTTAGCTAGAAGGAGAATGACTTGTATACAGAATCTCAAATTCGCCAAACCATTTGGTTTCGGGTCGGGCTCACAAATTTACAAAAGAAAATTTAGTGATGGGCCTATTTGTTTTGAATGGACGGTCGAGATCAAGAGATTTGTTTTGAATGGACGGTGGAGATCAGTAGATCAACAAGTACCAGGATCCATGACGTGGCTTTTAATTTTGTGATTTCTATTTTTATTTTATATACATTCTACGGCGGTTATTTTTAAACCGCCGTTAAAATTAGCTGGAATCCAGTTTTACGTCGGTTTTCAAATAACCGACGTAGAATGTTGGGGTTTTTACGGCGTTTCATATAAAAGCGCCGTAGGAATAAAGGAATCAACGGCGGTTATCAAAAAACCGCCGTTAAAATATATATTTAACGTCGGTTCTTGAAAAACCGCCGTAAAAATATAGATTTAACGGCGGTTTTTCAGAAAACCGCCGTTAAAACATATTTAACGGCGGTTTTYCCAGAACCGCCGTTAATCAGGTGCCTTCGTATCCTGTTACTGCAGTAGTGGGTGTTGTGTCAACAAACCCATCACAAGTTGCTACTCCTATTGAAAGTCCTTCACCAACAGCTGCACAAGACGTGGTTCATGTTTCCATTGCCGTCGATGCTACTCCGTCTGCTCAGCTTGCCCACGGGCAGATGGGCAACGAAATTGATGTAGACAATCCGCCAAATGTGTTGTTTATTTCATAAATTTTTGGTCCGATCGGCAACCCGTCTATGAGGAAGTCACGACAACTTTGAAATATTCCTCCGGGAACAATTCCAGCAGCTGTTCCAAAGAGTTAATCCGGTGAGCGTCGCCATGTGCCCATTGAGCACATGAACATGGTTGATGACGTTACAGTCATGACGGACTCTGATGATGAAGAGTTTGTGCCTCTAGAGTCAGTTGTCGCGCCGCCGTTTTCTTCTGCTCCACGACTGTCTACAACCCATGTGCCTCACTGGAAACAGACTGTGCGTTTGGACGACAAGAAGAAGCCTCCTGCTCGTCTTGCTAACATTAAAAATCCGCCAGTTTATGATGATTCAAGCTATTCTAATCCCCCGTTTGAGATTTTTTATTTTTTCACGGGTGAGGTTGCAAGCTCGTCCACCCCATTGGTTGCTGATCCGCCCTTGACTCCATCAAATATGACTCAGCCAGAGGCTGAGTATGACTGCTCTCCTGACTCCAATGATGATGAGACAATTGTTGCTATGTTGTCTAAATTGAAGGTCCAGAGAGTTACCCAGAAAACTCATGTTGGTGCTGTTGTTGTGTCACTGAACCTAACACCGCCTGTTGCTGTTCCAGCTTCATCCTCCAGCTCTGATTCTCATGATGCTGCTTCTGAGAATGCACCGATCCACTCAGCTGAGTCTGAGAAATCCTCTAATGATTCCCCATTACGGGATGTTGAAATTGAAGACATGATTCCGGTGTCTAATAGGTTTTTGACCAGTGAAATTGAGGAGATCTTTCCGGGATATCATCTCAGTGGAATAATTGATGAACGTCGAGTCCCAGTGGATGTCTTCAAAAGGCATAACCCGATCGCATTCTTTAAAAACAAAGGTATGTATTCTACTGTGTCCACTGCCATGCCTTTTGTGCGAGATGTTGTGTTGGAGTTTTATGCAAACATGCTGCCTTCCGTCGTTGATCCCAAGTCTGTGAATTTTGGGAAAGTTTTTGTGCGTGAAAGGACTTTTTTCCTTTACTCCTGATTTGATTAATGAACTGTTTGGGACTGCGATATATCATGGTGATTTGACTGTGGATGACATGAATGGGGTGATTGGGCTTATGTCTGGTGGGTTGCTTAAAGAGTGGCATGAGCAGCTGCCTAGCACGCGCTTATCCTCCCTGTACTCTGTCTTGCACAAAGTGGCGATTTACAACTGGGTTCCTATGAAGAATGCTACAGTCGTCACACGTCCTCCGGCACAGTTTTTGTTCAAGCTCGGCCACGGCATAAAGTTTAATTTTGGCCAACATGTGTTTGATGCTGTCACGCGGTTTGCTACGACTCGAGCAACCTCCTCCTTCTACTTCCCTTCCCTCATTTTCAGTCTCCTCGGAAATAAGGCTTTCGGCCTAATGATGATGTGTTCACTCGGGAGGCAGAATGATTCTCTTTGCGAGCTCAGCATAAAACTGGGGCTCGGGTTGTTGATCTTCTGTGGCAGGCACCCCCTCGAGCTGGTGTGGCTTTTGGTGACGGTTCTGGTGTTGCTAACACCAGTTCTAACACGGTTCAATTTTATGCTCTGGTGGTCTGAGCACATGTAGCTTTACTTAATCATCAAATCGACCAGTTTCAAGCTCAGATTGTGCAGTTGCAAGCGCTTAGTGACTCGTTAGTGAAAGCCCTTTCGCTTTTCGCACAAAAAGGAGGAGATGAGGCTGCTGGAGAAGACGCTGACAATGTTGGAAATGGGGACAGTGATGATGATGATGCAGATGCTGGTGATATGGATGTTGATGAAGATGAGTCGATGAAGAGTGATGAGGATGTGGATCGCTTTGCCATAGGGAAGAGAAAGGCAAGGTATGAAGGGCCTTCCCCTAATTGTTCCGTGAGGACTCGCAGACGTTAATTTCTTCTGTGTTGATGTGTTGAAACAATGTTTATTTGAATTAATCTTGGTTTGTAATTTTGAACATGGATTATCTATTTAGGGGGAGTTTTTAAATATTTTGGTGCGTCTAGCTAATTTCATCCAAAAAGGCAAAAGGGGGAGATTGTTGAGAATTTCATTCTTGGCAGTTATTCCTTATTCTCCTTTTGTAGTTATTTCCCTTTCTTGGGCACAATATATTAGGACGCTATATTTGTTTCCTAGATTGTGTTTAGAACTTTATTTATCTTCCTAGATTGAGTTTAGAATTAGTTTACTTGTTTACCACAATTAGGATTCTTGTCTATTTAGGACAAGAAATAGTCTTGATTAAAAAGACGACTTTGACGCAGCAAGGGGGGAAGAGACGCATGAACAGAACAAGAACACAAGCTCGAAGAGTACTTGAAGCCACCATCATAGATTCATACATCTTTGAAGTTGCGTGACCAATGGAGAAGAATATCCTTTGTGGCGACAAGTATTTTAGTATCATAGTGTTGATGCTATTGTTTTCATATATTATTTTATACTTTCTATTTTATCTTGAACGAATTAAAGTAATATAGTTTTTGGGGTTTGTATACCCAGTTCGTAAGCAAGTTTTACGAACAAAATTTAAATTATTGTGTTCTTTTAGTTTCGATTTATTCCGATCTTTTTATTTTCATTCTGTTTGATGTTAGTTTTGGTGTTTTAAACTAGAATTAACATCGATTTACTGATACTTATTTAACATCCATAGGCCTACCAAAACTTACACCTTTGAAGCTACACTTATGGCAGCCGTAATTGCTATTGAGGAGGTACACGATAGTGGAGTAAGTTATGGCTTGAGTCGGATTCGTCTTATGTGGTCGATCTCCTTTTAAGTCAGTCTTCAGATGTCTCGTGGAAGTTTCTAAGGAGATGTTTCCGAGATGAGTTTTTGGGTTACTCACATTTTTAGAGAAGGCAATCAAGTGGCCGATGCCCTCTATAAGGCCACCTCACTTTATTTTTGGTTCTACCATTCGCCGCATGACATATCGAATCAGTTGGAGGGTGATCGTTTGGGATCCACCTTTTTTCCGAAGAACTCAAACATATGTTAGATTTTATAGATTTTTTTGTGATCTTCTTTCGGTTACGTGGCCGGCCTGTGGTCATTTTTGCTTCTCCTTTCTTAGCGAGATGGTCGGCTTGTGACCATTTTTTTGTTGTTTTGAGAGGTTAGACTTTTCAAACTTTGGGGAACTCTTTCATCTTGGAGGTTTACTACACAAGAGAGTTTATTTCGAGAGGTTTTAAAGAGGCCACACTTTAGCTAGCTAATTGTCTTTATAATCAGCAGTTAGGTTTCTTTTTTTTTTCTCCTTTTTTTGTATTTTATCTTTGTTTTATTAAAAAAAATATTTATTCGTTATCTGTTCAATTTTCATTAAAAAAAGTCAAGATAAATGGAGTAGTACGATTTTAAAATAATTAACCGGAGTATAATGGATATGAAAAAGTAATAACATACTAAAACAAATCCAATTTTATGGGATAAAAAATATCCACAAATCCAAAATAGTAACATGGACTATACTTAAGGAACGAAGGCGGTACCATCTTCTATAAATAAACATTTTGAAATTAGTGAAGCTTAAATGTATACTTTAGGATGAATTCTTGAGGTTTAAGGTATCAAGTTATCTCTTTATCATTTGATACACCATGCTGTATAGGTATACACCCTTTTGCTATTTCACTTCTCATTCTCTTGTATCTCATACTCAAGATCCAAAAATAAAATTGGGAGATTCACAAGATGGCGTCCACTATCAGGTTTAGATCGTGGGTTCAAGTCATTTGGGGCAGGGTTAGGGTACATTCCGTTTTGTTTCTCATCCCAGTCTTCCGCAAAGTGGGGTTGGGTTTTTAATAAATAATAGGCGCAATTGCAAAATATTATATAGAAAAAAATATTTTTGTCAAATATTATGACTAATTATACAAAATATCAAGTAGTCCAATCATAAATATACAATTATAAGGTTACTCCTAATAATAATAATAATATCAATAAACAATACACCACCACCTCCCGCAGCCACCACCGCCGCCGGAAAATTTTCCGACGAGATTTTTTTTTTTTTTTTTTTTTCCCAACAAATATAAAGTTAGAAATCTAACTGTAAAGTAAGAAATTTTTAATAAAAAATTTTCTTACTTTTTCATACATAAAATATGAGATTTTCACTATAAAGTAAGGTTTTTTCTTTTTATTTTGAACATAAATTAAAAATATATTTATTTTAGAAAATAAAGTAAGAAATTTCACTATAAAATAAGAATTTTTCCTACTTTTTCGAATATAAAATAACAAACTTTCTTACTTTAAAGGATATAAAGTAAGAAACTTTATTAATTTTTTGAACATAAAGTATGGAATTTTACTATAAAGTAATATATAATTTGTGTTAAATAAGAAAATACATAATAATAATTTACTATTAAGCAAGAATTTTTTTTTTCTATTTTTTTTGGCAAAATAAAAGTGTATAATAAGTAAAAAAAATAAAGTGTATAATAAGTAAAAAAAAATGACAACATTTGCACATCAAAGTAAGAAACTTTTGCAATCAAATAAAATACTTTTTGTCATCAAGTATGGATTTTTGGACATTAAATAAAAAATATGTTACATATAGTAAGAAATTCGGATATATAGTAAAAAATATTTTCGGTGACCGGAATTATTTTTTAGTTGTTAATTTAGATATTTAATTTAGTTTTCTTTATATTCGTTTTAATTGAAATTTATTTTAAGTTGGACATTAAGTAAAAAATGTTTGGAAATATAGTAAGAAATGTTTGCACATATATTAAGAAATACATACATATAGTAAAAAAATGCAGACATACAGTAAGAAAAATATCTGGGTTGAAAAAAAAAACTGACTGCACTGACTCCATGGACATGCAGTAAGAAACTCAAACATACAGTAAGAAATTGTAGGCAGGAAAAAAAAAAGGCGAAAATAAATTTCGGCAGCCGGAGAATATTTTCACATGATCAAGAAAAGAAAATGTGAACGGAAAAAATTTCGGCCGGCCGAAATTTGGTGGAGAAAGAAATTAGGTATCAATTTTGCTCAACCATGTGAAAATGAGTTTAGCGTCATAACAATATCACATTCTACGAAATCAAAAAATGCTTAGCCCCGCAAAAAATGGTTGCAAAATGTTCAAAGCCCAAATTTTATTCGAAAATATTTTTCACTAAATGTTTTTTGCTGAACGTATAATAAACAAATTTCATCGTTAAGTCGTTTTCTTCGTGTTCACATCGATTCCTTTTCCATCCACCCGATTTCACGGCTTCAATGCATATATAGCACTATACGCGTTTTTACAGCCAAATAAAATACCACTCCACCGTTATTCTTCCAAAACCGAACACCAACCAAGTTGCCAATCCTCGTCCTCCTTCATCAATTTAGTTAACCTCCAAAGCTCTGAACGTATATCCTTAATCTCAGGATGCAACATATCCCCAACCACAAAAACGTGCACCCGATTCTTCAGCTCTATCCAACTACATCCGGGCTCTTTACTAATCCCCCTACCACTCATCACCCTTCTCACCCGTTCCACGTCGTCTAATCTCCCCAACGCAGAGTAAATGCTCGACAACAAAACGTAAGCAGACGATTCTCGAGACCCCAACTCCATCAGCTTCTCACCCGCGTAAGCCCCTAACTCATAATTACGATGATTTCGACAAGCGCTCAATAAAATACGCCACAAATAGAGCCCGTGATCGATTTTTGCCAATTCGATAAAATCTTTAGCTTCGCCCAGTTTCCCAGCTCGGCCCAATAAATCGACCACACACGCATAGTGCTCAACTTTCGGAACAAGACCGAATTTCTCGGACATCAATTCGAAATACTCCATACCTCTATCAACCAATCCCATGTGGCTACACGCAAAAAGAATATTTACAAACGTGACTTCATCGGGTTTTATGCCATCGAGTTTCATCTCTTCGAAAAGTTCAATAGCTTCGAGCCCGAGCCCATTTTGGGAAAGGCCCGAAATCATTGCGTTCCACGAGACGACGTCTCGGGCGGGCATCCTTCTAAAAATGGCGTACCCATCCTTGAGGGACCCACATTTTGCGTACATGGTCGAGAGGGCGCTCCCGATCGGGACTTCGAGATTGAACCCGTTTTTAACCACGTGGGCGTGCATTTGTTTCCCTTGCTCTAGGGCCGAAAGGCCCGAACAGGCTTTCAACACGCTAGCCATGGTCAGCTCGTTCGGGGCGATCCCTTCGGTCTGCATTCGACAGTACAAATTAACGGCACTCTCGTTTTCCCCGTTCTGCACGTATCCTCCGATCATGGATGTCCATAATACAAGATCGGCCTCGTCCAGACAGTCGAAACCCTTTTGGGCCTCGACAATAAAGCCGCACTTAGCGTACATGTCGATCAAAGTGGTCATTATATACATCTGAGACTCAAAACCTAATTTCACCAAATATGCGTGCACTTGTTTTCCGACACTGATCTCGTCTGTGTCGCTACACGCGTTGAGGACGCCAACGAGCGTGTACTCGCTTGGTGTCAATCCACGAAAATGCATTTTTTGGAATAATACGAGAGCATTGTCGCCGGCCCCACTCTGGGCGTGCCCTGTAATCATCGCAGACCAAGTAATCGAGTTCTTATCGGCCGAAAGCTCGAATACTGTAACCGCATCGGTTAAGTTACCGCACTTAGAGTACATAGTAACAACCGCATTCCCAACAGAGACAATTTCGATCAATCCATTCTTTATAGCCAAGCAATGAACTTGTTTACCCTTATTCACAAACTCAGGCGAGGTGAATGCACTCAAAATGCTCGTGAAAATAAATTCGTTCGTTTCTTTGTCTTCTTCTTTGGATAACATCTTCTTGAAAACCCTCAAAGCCTCATTCGCCATTCTCCTTGAGGCGTAGCCTGAAATCATAGTGGACCAAGTGACTGAGTTTCTCTCAGGCATTTCATCGAACAACTTGCGACCCTCATCCAAAAAACCCAACTTGCAATAAACGTGTAACATTGAACTATGGACAAACACGTCATCAGATCCGAGCAACTTCACCACGAAACAATGGGCCTGGCGGGCCATAGCCGCGTCCTCCAGAACCGCGGCAGAAGAAAAAACGCCGGAGAAAGTGTGGGAATTAGGGAGACTACGGTGACGGAGCATTTGTTTGAAAAGGTGAAGAGCCGAGAATGAGTAATTGGCTTGGCCCATTTGGGAAAAATTGTTGATGAGTACGTTCCAAGAAACGGCATCACTCTCTCTGCGCGGCATTTCGTCGAACAGGAGACAGGCTTCGACGAACAAACGGCATTTGGCGTAGAAGTTGAGGAGAGCGGTTGAAAGGAACGCGCAGGTGGGGAATTCGCCGGTTTTGAGGAGGTGAGCGTGGAGGGATTTGGCATTGCTGAGGCTTTTGTGGTCTGTGAAATGGCGGAGCTTGGTGAAGAGATGGCGGGATTGCGGCGACAGGGTAGAAACTTGGTTCATAAGGAAGCTCGGAACCTAAAGTTCGACACGGAGATGCGCTCCAACATATATGTCGATTACTATTTCTTAATTCTGATCGTTTTATTAGAATCGAAAAGCATGTGGAGGTGTGTGCAAGATTTTACGTTCCCGCGAAGAGAATAAAACTATTTTGAAATGGGAAGAAAATCGGTGAAGCTGTTAATATTCGGCCCAGCTCGGTATTTGGGCTAGTCTGCAATGGGGATTCATTAGGCTCAAAATGACAATGAAGGTCATTGAGTTACTAAGGCGCCAGCCTTGGTTCCATAAGAAGGAACCAACCATCTATGGGGGATCACATCTGTGACTATGAGCAAATTCCTTTTGCTATATACCCACCATATGTTATATATATATATATATTATAAATCTTAAAAATAAAAATAAAATAAAATAAATAAATAACAAAAATTATTATAATTTTGCCCGTTCTCAAGCCAAGGAAGCACCAGTAGGACGCCAACAAAAAGAATTTTTAGACGAGCTCACACCAGAGCTAATGAAAGTTTTAAGGATTGCAACTGTTGGACGTGCGGAGTCAAGGGGCATATTTCTACTGATTGCCCTGAGAACCAAAGAAGAGGCGTTAGACAGTTCGAGACAACTCAAGAGTTCGAAGAAGCCGTCTATTACCAAAATCTGGTACAGGTATATATATATATATATATATTATAAATCTTAAAAATAAAAATAAAATAAAATAAATAAATAACAAAAATTATTATAATTTTGCCCGTTCTCAAGCCAAGGAAGCACCAGTAGGACGCCAACAAAAAAAAACTTTTAGACGAGCTCACACCAGAGCTAATGAAAGTTTTAAGGATTGCAACTGTTGGACGTGCGTAGTCAAGGGGCATATTTCTACTGATTGCCCTGAGAACCAAAGAAGAGGCGTTAGACAGTTCGAGACAACTCAAGAATTCGAAGAGGCTGTCTATTACCAAAATCTGGTACAGGTGTATCAATTTGAGGATATACCCTCAGATGAAAGCATCTATGAAGAAGAGATATACTCTGAGAATGGAAGTGAATCATATTCAAAATCAGAGTGAAGAAGAATTTCTTCAACAAGTGGTTAGGGAGGACATGTCCGGATTCCTCTCACATACAACGGTTTCTCATAAGACGCTTATGAGAATAATGAAAGAAGATCCAAAACTCCAAATGTATGAAAGATTTACACAAGAAAATGAGACTAGAAGACTTATTTTCACAACCCTTTGTGATCATAAGATTATAGTCCAGCGATTAAGAGAGGCGTTCTACAGGAAAATGCCAATCAATTTTCGTAGCAAGCGTGGTGATGAAGGAAAACTTCGACACCCAAAAATGAAAGATCGAAGAAGGTATGGAGAAGCAATCCTCCAACTACGAAACGAGAGCCTAGGAGGCCGAAAGGAAGAAAGGATCAAATCACAAACGATTCAACTCCTCAAAGCCAGCCTAGATAAGAGTGTACAACCAGACACCACTATGGAAGAACAAATTTCACTGGAGGACATCAAAAGAAAAATTCAAAAGAATTACAACGAAAATCCTCTAGCATGGTGGGACAAGAATGAGCTCAAAGCATCTTTGAAGGTGAAAACCGGAAGAGGAAATGAGCTTGTCAGATACAAGCCTATCCTGATGAATCAAGAAGATCGGAAGGATATGCAACAAATACTTAAGGAACACATGGACCTTAAGTTAATCGAAGCAGGAGTCTCTCCATACAGTAGTCCAGGTTTCCTGGTCCGCAACCATGGAGAAATAAAAAGAGGAAAACCAAGATTGGTGATTAATTACAAAGGAATCAATAATATCTTGGAATTCGATGGATATTATATCCCAAGCAGAGAGCATTTGGTGAATTGCATTAAGAATGCAAAAGTGTTCTCTAAATTTAATTGCAAATCTGGGTTTTACCAGATTAAGATGGAAGAAGGGAGCAAGAAGTTCACAGACTTCTCCACACCGCAAGGACACTATATCTGGAATGTTATGTCGATGGGTCTAGCAAATGCACCCCAGATATATCAGAGAAAAATGGATAATCTCTTTAAAGATTATTTCAGCTTCATGTTCGTGTACATTGATGATATTCTCATCGCTTCAAAGAATATGAAGGACCACCTGAAACATTTGGGAATTTTCTCAGATGTTTGCCACAATGAAGGATTAGTGCTTTCAGAGAAGAAAGCAGTGATTGCTACAAGAAAGATCGAGTTCCTTGGGATAGAGATCGATGAATCTTGAATCATTCTACAGAACCATATCGTAGAAAAGATACAGGGATTTCCAGACACAGTCAAGGATAAGAAACAACTTCAAAGTTTCCTAGGAGTTGTTAATTTCGCCGGGATGTTTATAAATAACCTGGCACATTACAGGAAGGTGTTTAGTTCTCTACTGAAAAAGGATGCCAATTTCAAATGGGAAGAGGAACACAATGAGGGAATTAAACAGTTTAAGGAAGTTTGCAAACAACTTCCAAAGCTAGCAATCCCGAATGATGAGGATGAACTGGTTCTATATACGGATGCCAGTGACTATTGGTGGGCAGCAGTTCTTACGAAACTTACGCCCAAAGGAGATATGTCGTGTCGATATTACAGCGGACTATTTTGAAATAGTGAAGCGAATCGATGGCATATAAACGAGAAGGAGTTTTTCGCAGTCAGAAAGGCGTTTAAAAAATGGCCGCTATTTCTACTCTCAAAGAAATTCACCCTAAAAATTGATAACTCGAGCGTAAAAGCCTTTTTGAAAAATAAAATTGAATCTAAACCCAAAAAGGCCAGATTACTTAGATGTGGCAAGCTGAATACCAATATTATGATTTTGATATTGTCATTATAAAATCTCATGAAAATATTCTTGCAGATTTTTTAACTCGAGATGGAGGGACACATTGCTGACGACACCCTCAAAAGGCTAAGGCATCTCAGGGAAAATCTCGATATCCTTGAACGAGAATTTGGGACGCTATGTCTCAATGCAGAGGTCGCAGGACGACTTCAACAGGCTGATCGGGAATCCGTTTCTGATCAAATACGAGCATGCCAGCTGGCACAGTGTCAATTGTTTTCAGCTTTGCGAAGGCCTCTCCTCCAGGCCGCATCTCCAACGGTGCAAAAAGGGGTACTTCGAGAACGGGTCTCTAACCCGGAGGTTATGGACTCAAATACCATAATCACGAGTGTTGTAGATGATGCATTTCCTGAAGATGTACAAGTTATAACAAATGTTGAAGCCCCGGCGTCACAACCGGAGGCCTCAAGTCAACCCTCCACCTCTGGGGTTAAAGAGGGAGAGTTGAACCTTAGGCCACAGACAGGCAACTCTAAGGTTCAAACTGACGAGACAAAAATTTCTCCTATGCAGGTTTACCAGAGACAGTGGGAGAAGTTAGCCACAAGAAGAGGTATCAACCCTGACAAAACAATAGTTGATATTTCTGAAAAATATCCGCGAGTTTGGATGAAGATAGGAAGTCATCCAAATGAAGTACAAGAATGGTATAATTTTGGGGCTCTAGCTTCAGTTTATACCATTGCGCCAGGCTTTCCCGAGATCTTAAAGTTACCAAAATGGATCGGGGAAGCAGTTCACGAGACTTGGGCCAATAATCCACATTTGGCCAGAGGAGACGTTTTAGAGCTGTATTTTATCAGTGCAGCGCCAGAGCCAGCAAAGAAGGGATTCAATGAAGCCTTTCATTTTATCAAGTTAAGGAGGCCGGATGGGAACGCTTTGAAATACATCAAGGCTACCTCGCCGGAGGATGCACCGGTAATAGTAGGGGCAGTTTCCGAAGATGATGCCTCTACGAGACGAGCATGGGGATTATAGGTTTGTCTAACGGAAACGGACAAAGTCAAATACCCATTCAAGTTCTTACAGAATTCAGCAAATGGATCATTCCTCCTGAATTCTATGACAGGAGCTACAACGAGCTTTGCCGAGACTCTTTTTGAAACAAAGAGAAGAGTTCTCTGGGAAAATAAGATTCTGGTAAGTAAAGACACATACCGAAAATTTTGCAACATGGCGCATGTCGGTCGATGGATGGACCGGATCTGTCAAGCATGCCCAGAGCAAAAAGAGCCCGAGTTCGGAAAAGGCTTCCGACCCAAACCGGACCGACAAGAAAATTCAGCTGGAAAGGACAAGAAGCCAGCTGGTTTCAAAAAAGCACGGGGACCACGCACCATGTGAAAGGATTCACGACACCATGAGCTGGCTGAGCCATATGGGACCAGCAATAAAAGAAGGATGATGGACACAAACCCCACAAATCCACAATAATAGAAGGAAGATGTGAATAAAAGACACATCTTTTATCAACAGGCTTTGGAGTCCGGATTTGAGATCCGGAAATCTGACCTATAAATAGAGAGCATTTGAGGAAGTAGAGGACATCGAAAATTCTTTTCCATTTTCTCATAGTGAAATAAAAATTAGAGAGAGAGTAAAAATAAAATAATAATAATAAATATTGTCTGTAAGTTTATGTATTCACGAGTGCAAGCCTTCTCCATGATAGGCTAAACGGTTATCTCCTCCCAAAAGGAGGTTACTGATGTAATAATATTTTCTTTTAGTTCTTAATAAAATAAAGGCTTTTGCTTCCACTCATGTTCAGTATTTATAATTTGTCCCTATAATCAAAATATCCCGTACGCTTGGAGTAGGAAACGAACCAAGGTTGTGCTGATCGGTTACTGAAGGAGCTGAATAACTTGTAGCTCCACTTGAGCGGTGAGGAACCGTTTGTAAAATGAGCTAGGGGCGGTGATTTTTCAGTTGGTGGCTTCGCAACCCATCTCACCCGGGATCGACTCGGTCAAAAAGAGGTATGAAGATTATAGTGACATTTTAATTTACGGAAGCATGATGGGTTTGATATGGTCGTAATGGACTAATTCCAATTTTATGAATAAAATAAAAGGGGCAAAAAAAAATAAAAATAAATAAATAAATAATAATAATAAAAAGGGGAATAGCAAAAGTTGGAGACCACTTGCTTAAACTGCAAGTGGGTATAATTTTAGGACCACAAAAGGACTGCCACATAGGCGGTTGGCACGTAATATGGTACCAGCCGCTGGCACCTTAGCAAAACCGCTAACTTTAGACTAAAGTGTTTCCGTCCCCCTTTATTTTTTTTTTGTTCTTTTACAAATACAACATAAAACAAAACAAAATAAAACTAACAACAAAATATAATTTGATATGCTATAGTAAAATTATCTTTCAATATTTCTAAACAAACTAGGCTTTTCTATTCATTTGTACTCTAAGATCAGGGCCGGTCCTTAATAATTTTAGGCCCCGTGCTAAATTATAAATAATGTTTTTAGCATTTTTTTTAAATGATAAGATAGCACATGATAGAAACGACTAATTGATAAATAATAAAAAATATATGGTTTTTTTTCATAAAATGATTCGATAATATAAATAATTTTAAAGAAATACATAATATAAATGGTGGTTGACTAGCAAAAGGCACGACGACAACCTCACTTGAACTTGAACAAATTACTAAAGCGCTAAAACACCTTGTAATTAAATTTGTTTTTAATTTTCAGCCTCTCATTGAGTAAAGCTTCTACATCCTCTTTGGTGAACTCAATTACTCCACATTCAGAACAACAATCACTTGCTGACCCACTAATTGGAGGTAAATTTTAACCCCCATTTACATCTGAAAATGCTTTTCGTACTCTTATCTTAGTGTCGAGTGGCCTTTTAGTGGTTCCAATCCGTGGCCTTTTACCTTCTGAAACCTTATCAACACCACACTTATTTTGTAAAATCCAGCAGAACACCAATAAATAAAAACGAAAAAGAGGAAATTAAAAACAAGTGAGAAATTATATCCGCCATAGCTCCCGAATTATTTTTTTAAAAAAAAGTGCGGTTTTAAACTTTGAACAAGGCACTATCAAACCCCCTAAGAAGCCCTAACAAATAAGACCCCACGCATACACATATCCAAAAGGCAGTAAACTAATAAAACGGTAAAACTCCAAAACTCGAAGGAAGTTAAATAAATTCCCGATATTAATTTTTGCAGGAAATACTCACCTGTGAAGAACTCGAAGGAGGCTTGTTCTGGGTTCTGGAATTTGGGAGAGGGCTTTTATAATAATTAGAGAAATAGAGAGGTCTTTTATAAATAATCAACTAATTTAATTAAAAAAGTTTAAACGTTGCCTGACCCATTGGAATTTGGAAGGAGAGTCGTGGGAAGAATGCAGAATTGAAGAGGGGGAGATGAAAAGTTGCTGGCCGCTGCAATTTTTTTTCTGTAATGTAATGTAATATATATATATATATATATATATATATATATATATATATATATATATATATATATATATATTTAAAATGGACTTTTACTGGGCTGGTGCCCCATAAATACATTGGGCCCTAGGCGGGAGCCCAGGCTGCCCTGCCCCAGGGCCGGCCCTGTCTAAGATGTTGAAACTTAACTTTAAAACCCACCGAAATCCTAGTTTACATACAACCTAATTATTTGTTTATGTCGGTGAAGACGACCTACTCATGTGATCACGACTTTGAGAGGAATTAACACATGCAAATTTGAGTGTTATCGCATTGGTAATATGTTAAGGGATTTTATTTTTTTCAAACACCCCATGAATGACTCATTGTCGTAAAAGTGACAAAGTTGTAAGAATAAGAACTTAATAATGTTCGCAAATAAAATTTTATTAAGAGTTGTTTGGAACGAGATTGTAAAAGAACTTTATTATAATATAGTTATCAAATAAAAAAGCAAAACCATAAATCTAGAGCTATCAAACGTACTGAGCCGGGTTGAAAATATTCATGTTGTTCTTTTCATAGTCTAAGTCCAGCTAGTGCTACAGAAAACACTTGAAGAATGAGCTAGTGCGGAACCCGCTTGTGCTATGCCTTCTTTTGCTCCACCACCGACTCATAATCCTCTTGTTACTCCTCACGTGGGCCCACTTGTCCCGGTGAATGATCCTACCCCACCCTCCGATCCGACCCTCATGCTCGCTATGCAATCATTTCCCATAGCGTCGGACTCACTCGATACTATCCTAGATAAGTGTGGGGTGGGTGATAATAAGGTCATCTCGCCGTCGGAGGAGGGGTTATTTTCAATTCCGAGTGTTCTTACTCCTTTTAATTCCACCTCCGTGGACCTCACTTTGCTTTCTCTTTCAAAAAATTCTATTCTCGATCGGATATATATGGACATGATCGAAGGAATAGTCGAGCGAACGTATATGGAGGCAAAGACCAATGAGGAGGTGGTTGGCCCGAACGTCGATATTAAAGGATGTTGTGAAGATGAGACCCTTGTTCTGCATGATGAGCCCGTTTTGCCTCTATGTACCCAAGACTTGTGTGAAGAAGTTTTTTTTATGGGTCATTGAGGGCAACAATGATTTTTTACAGGGGGAGGTGGGGGTTATTGATGATGAGCTTGAAAAAATTAACGATTATCTTGAGGAGGGTGAGGAGAGTAAGTCGATTATTATCCTTGCAAACTCGCACCGAGAAGAAGAGGAGGAGAGGATGGTTGAATGGTTTAATGTTCTTAAGAGTCCTACTGATTGGAGACCCGGAGTGATTGAGAGAGTTATCCCTTTGAATTCGAGTTTTGATGAAATGGTGAGAGCCGGGAAGTGGAGGTTGTTATTAGAGGGATTGATGTTCGTGATGTCCAAAAGCGAGTGGGTGAAGCCCATTGACTTGGTGCCCAAGACGAGTGGCTTATTAGTTCTTGAGGATAAAGGAGTGTTGTTAGCCACGAAGGCTACAATTTCTACTTATCGATCCCGGCCCAGAAAAGTATTTTCGGGGCGTCTGAAGATTCAATCATTTCTCTTTATTTTTATTTATTTTTCAAATTTTGCCCATTGGGTTCTTGTTCTTAAGAAGCAGGGTTTTCTTTGACTTTGACAAAGTGGATTATTAGATCGAATGTACTTATTCGATCTAATAGAATTATTTTGCCGTATCCAGACTAATACCAATTCAAGCCATTTCATGAATAAAATGTGACCAATTTGGACACCAACCACATATAGATATTGGAAAAGTTGATAGATAAATGTTTAGATTTTTGCGATTATTTTTTAAGCGACGTTGATCGATTCTAAGAAGTTGAAAGTGGCTACCAAGAGAGATCATTTCCCTTCCCCATTTTTCGATAAAAGATTGAACAAGCTAGCCGGCCATTACTCCTTTTGTTTTTGGGATGAGTCGTCGGGCCACTTCAAAACCACCATTCCACCCGAGGACCTAGCCGATACGAGCTTCAAATGCCCATTTGGAATGTTTACTCTTTGGAAGATCTTATATGAGCTATGCAATGCGCCAAAGACGTTCCAAAGAGTGGATCCTCCCGACAAGGAGGAGATTGTGTTGGTGGACCCTCCCGATATCTTTCCACCTTGACCAAAAGGGAGTACGTCGAGCTAATGACGTAAAACAAGCACTTCTTGGGAGGGAACCCAAGTTCTTCTCATTTATTTCTTTATTTTCTTTCTTCTCAGTATGAATATCCAAAAACATGGGGAAAAGATTGTAACCATCCTGTACTATACGCGTTTTTTGGGTTTGCATCCTAACGTTTTTTTTGTAATTTAATGCATCCTGTACTTCAAAAAATTTTGAAAGTGCATCCTCCGACCAATCAACTCGTCCAAACTCGTCAAAAGTCACCTAGTCTCGCGAGTGAGGTTGCATATTTTCAAACCCATATACTTTGTGTGAGTTTCGGTGAATTTATTATTTATTTAAAACTAGTTCCGGCATATTTTATTAAATATGCAAGAATTACCGAATTTATTACTAAATAAATAATAAATTTTATTTATTTAATAAAACTAGTTCCGGTAAATATTAGGATAAAATATGGTTTGCATATTTATTTAATAAATTTGAGTTTTTATTTAATAAAACTAGTTTTTTTCTAAATTTTGTATAGTACAGGATGCACTTTCAAAATTTTGTATAGAACAGGATGCATTAAATTACAAAAAAAAACGTTAGGATGCAAACCCAAAAAACGCGTATAGTACAGGATGGTTACAATCTTTTCCCCCAAAAACATTTGAAAAATTAAAAAATAAAAAATATTTTGTGAGATTCGTGTACATATTTTCTTGAGTTTTTAATTTCGTGAGACTTTCTTGTATAGTGTGTTGTTTTCCGACTTCAACCTTGAGCGATTGGATAAGTGAGTAGCGTTCATGAAGCCAGGAGATACTAGCCATGCTCGATTTTTTCTTGGATTGCTTAGATGCCTAGGTGGACCCCACCGAGCTTGACCAAAACTCGTTCGGTTAAGGAAGTTTCTATTCCCCCTCCTTTTACTTCGTTTTCATTAAAAATGCGGGTAATGCATGGTTTAAGTGTGGGGTGGGTAGGTGATTAGGGTCCCCGTTTTTATCAAGCATGTTCTGTTGTTCTTAACTCGAGCCTTGGCGAAGTGACGCATTCTTAGCGAAGTGACGCTTACTATTTGCGCATTTATATGGTTGAGTCGATTTTTGTGTCGTTTTTGTCTTTATTACATTGTTGAACAACTCCACATACTTGAAGGCTTGAATAGTTTACTTGTCGGATTTTTACATGTTTATGGCCTCTTGTGTGAGGGGTTGAATTCTTGTGCTTCGTCCAAAAAACCGCCTATATATATATATAATCAACATTTACTCGTGGAAAGATTACAAAACTCTAAAATCTCTTTTGATTTTGCTCCCAAATTCGGTGAAAACTAGTGAGTAGCCTTGTGTGATTTATCGGCTTGCTTGCATTTTTATGGAAATTGCATTGAGGAGGTTTGATTTTGCTCGTACATGATTGAATTCTAAAATGACCTTGAGGCACATATATCACCCTTGTTACGGCCATATCCATATATATAATCTACTTAAAAATCCCAAATAAGCCCCCTTGAGCCTACGCCCTATTTCTTGTTAGCCGAGCTCGATTTTAGCTCTTATATTTTCATAAATTGTGAGGTAAGAGTGTATGATTAGTTGACAAGAAATGTGAGGGAAATCGATTGTGGGTTTCGGGTTTTGAGTTGCTTATACAAAAAAAAAGGAGAAGAAAAATAATACTCCAACACAAATCAAGAAAAATGATAAAGCGTGCGTTCATGTTTAAAGCCTAATTGAAAAGGGATAAGTTTAGTAAAAAGAAGCAAATTCAAAAAGCTTCTAAGTGTTGTGAAATAAAAGTCGGAAAGGCGTGTGAGAATACGAAAGGGTTTAGAATGAGAGTTTGGTGAATTGGAAAAGGTGAAGCGATTATAAGCTTTGGGTTTTAGAAGTTAGGGTTTTCTGTGTTATTGATCACGTTTGATCGTGTGTTAGCCACTATATCCAAATATTCCATACCTTACCAAAGAGCCAACATTACAACCCATAATAAAGACCTCTTTCGGTTCTTATTTGGCCATGTACTATGAGCAATTTTGAGCATCCAATTTGCGAAATCTTGACAAGGTGCATGTATTAACCGACTTGAGCGTATACACATCCCTTATATCAAACACTTGAGCGAATTGAGCGAACACCCTCAAAATTTCATTTGAGAGGAAGTCATCGATTTTGCTTGCATTTGAGAAAGAGTAATATGAGCAATGCTTGRCGATARCGAGTTTATGTTGATACTATCATCATATTAATAAGGATAAGCACAAAGGTTTCTCATTTTACACAATGTTCATTGCGTGTGCACTCTCGATTCTTTCTGTTGTTCGAGGACGAACAAACCGATAAGTGTGGGGTAGTTATTTTGCATGTAATTGTTGTGATTTTCTTCGTGTTTTTAGATAGATTTTTATATTGATTTTGGTAGTTTTGAGTCGTTTTTCGTTAGGCTTTTAGTTCATTTTTCTTGTTTTTTTATTTTTCGTGTTTCTTGCTAATTTTATATTTTAATGGGTTAATTGGTTCAATTAGTTCAAGGATTGGTGAAATTCTTGGGTATTTATGTTCAAATTCCTATTTTATAGGCTAAGGCATTGAGGACCAAAACTCAAGCCAAGAAGAGGCGCCAAAAATACATTCTGAAATGGTGGCCTAGCCTCGCCAAAATCCGCGCCAGAACTGCCACACAGGGTAGCGCTGCCGACACTGGGTTACCCAGTGTCCGAGCAGCACCCGCAAGCTGCCGAGCGCACCCGGCACAGCGCCCGCGCATCCGCCCAGCACCTGCGCGCACCGCTCGCCATGTCTCGCCACCTCTCGCCATGCGTCGCGCGCCGCTCGCCAACGCTCGCCACCTGCCGCCATGCCTCGCCCAGCGCCTACGGATACTGGGTTACCCAACGTCCGAGCCATGCGCGCCTAGGCTCGATAATTGTCGAGCCACCTTGAGCCAATTCGAGCCAAATCAAGCCCAGGGTCGAGCCAAGTGGCTAGAAAGGTCAACACGGGTCAATTTTGGTCAAACCCGGGAATTTCAAGCCTTTTTGGCTAATTTGGCCCATTTAAACCCAATTAAACCTATTATAAAGAGAACCTCATTATCATTTTAAAAAAAAAAAACTCCCTTCCCAACCCTAACTTGGGTTTGGGATCAAATTACTCTCAAGCTCTTGATAATTTTCTCTTTCCTTAGGTTTCAGATGCATGTTCAAGCTTTGATGTATTTTTATTTCTAGTTTTAGATTTAATTTCAAGCACCTCCTTGGGTTTGTAAGCCTAAGAAGAATCCAAATACTCCTTTGGATTTTTACTTTTGATGCAATTACATTCAAGCTTTGTTTTATTTCTTAATTCAAGTAAGTTTCCTTTCAATTTCATGTTTTATGCTTCATTTCCATGCTTTGTTCTTCATTTCCATGCTTGTTCTTCATTTTATGCATTTTGTCTTAACACCTTGATTTCATGTTAGATCTTAAGAATTGGCTATGGAATCTAGATGAGTGACACGTCTAGATCATAGATCGGGTCTTGGATCGTCTTGATTTTGGGTTTTTTACATGCTTTATTTGTAATTTTATTTTCATGCATAGTTTTAGGTTGAATCTTAGATCTAGGCTTCGTTGCATGTTATTTTTCATAAAGTTTTAAACTTTGATGTTAATTTTCATTGCTCTCTCTAGTTGTGCTTTAAATTTTTTCTAATTTTCATTATTTGAGTTTTTATGCATAGTTGTACCTTGTGCATGCATGCTTGTACTTGGTGAAACTTGCTTGTTTTTGCTTATTTTCATTATTGCTTTGCATTTCCATATTGAGGCATACGACTAGGCATCCGACCAACATGTTATTTCATTTATTAGCTTAGTTTAGTTAGTGTACTTGCCTTATTTTCATTTTCCTTTTATTTTCCAAGCTTGAAACACATTGATTCCTCCAATTGAATCGAATCCCGATAATACCAAGCCAATAGAACCTTTAAATTTCTAAAACCACGAAAAACTACACTTCAATAGCCTCACAATATTATTTATTTGGCACAATTTGTTGAAGGTAATGAAAGGAACATAGGAGTTTGTCGCTAGGTATTTGACCAAATAGGAAATTTGCTATCCTCTTGCCTAGCAGGAAAAGATTTACCTACGCTGAAAGAATGATTCATTCGGATCAACACGAGAGTCCAACTGCATTGCATTGCCAAAACCCCGCTTGAGAATGATCGAGTTACATTGCTTCTTTGGCCCAAAAATTAATAAGCTTAATAAAAAAGCAGTAAAAGAAATAATAGTAACGTGGTCCCGTGAAAATCGTTTCAACATCAAAAAAAAAAAACAAAAACTAGAAGGTGTAGGTCCTGGATAATCCTTTGCTCCACGACTGAGAAAGGTCGTCCACTATGTCTTACCGATTCTCCGAAAATGGTTTTTTCTTTTTTCCTTTTTTCATGTCTGACCTTACATAATTTTCTTCAATATGTTTTGGTTGTGAGAGAACGGATCCGGGAACGTGGACACAGGTGGTGCATGGTTGTCCGGTATTTATCATGCACTTATAGGACCCGAGACGCTGGAAGAATTTTTTCCGTTCTTCGGTTAAACGGAGCCTGGATACTTCATTTTTTTAGTCCAACCAAAGCCAACCATAAATTATTTTAATTGATAATACTCTTTCTGTCGTGCGACCCAACGACTTATGTGCGACCTGTGGCCCACGCCTCTTATTTGTTTAGGGCGGGCGGCGTGAACTCTGATTTGATCTGGGTATCATGTGCCTTTTGTCCATTTGTATGCCGTAATAGTCGCACTAGTGCAGAATTGGCTTTTCACGGTGGCTAATTAACAGCGGTTCTGGAAAACCGCTGTTAAATATGTTTTTACGGCGGTTTTCCAGAAAACCGACGTTAAATCATTATATTGACGTCGGTTATTAAAAAACCGCCGTAGAATCCTACATTTACGGCGGTTTTCATAGAACCGACGTTAAATATGAACTAAATTAGTTTGTGCGTTAATCAGTTCGCTGGATTAAACGTCAGTTCTGAGAGAACTGTCGTGAATGTGATGACATTTAACGGCTGTTCTATTAGAACCGCCGTGAATTGATGATATTTAACGTCGGTTCTAGTAGAACCGCCGTAGAAAGTAGTGTGCCATGTCATCAATCCACGTCTTGCTCAAGCAAGTTGTTTCGACTGTTGATCCGTGTTTCATACGACGACGTGCATTCGCCACGTCGTGAATAAAAAAATAAAAAGAATTTTTTTTACTCCTTCTCTCTCCTCACTTTCACGCAGGAGAAAAAAAAAAAGAAAAAGAAAAAAACTTAGCCCCCTTCTCGTGAACCCTAATCTTATGGGGAGAAGGGCAGCGTCGTCCAGATAAAATCCATGGCGGAGACGGATTATGATCGAGTGCGATGACTGATTGAATGGATTTCACTTGAAATTCGTGAGGCCTCCATTAAAGGAGGTTCCGGAAGGTGATTGGGTTTGTAATTACTGCGTGGTGAAGAAATCGGGAAAAATAGTCGAATTTCCAGAGCCGCCGAAGGGGATGAAGAGGACTAGGACTGCTAGGGAGAAATTGCTTTCGAGCGATTTGTGAGTTGTTCGTATTGAGTGGTTTGTGCCCCGTTTTTTTAATTATTATTTAATTCTTAGTTTTGCAGTGAATTTTAATATAATTGGTTAATTTTGTGCTGTGTAGTTTATGGAAAGAAGTGGATGGTACTTACTGGTGTCGAGCTCGGTGGTATATTATTCCAGAGGAGACAGCTGTGGGGAGGCAATCTCATAATTTGAGAAGGGAGCTTTATCGGACTAACGATTTTGCTGAATTATTTGAGGTGTGCAACTTTTTTATCCGATTTTTTTTTCCAATTATTCTTTGCGAAATACAGGCTAGTTCTTAGTCGTTATAATTGTTAATTGTTTTTATTTAAGTATCATTCTTCAGCATGAGTTATTGGATTAACTGGTTATGAATTGAATTAAGAATGACTTATTGGTTGTTTGATTATCATTTTCCTGAGCTGCTTTGGTATATTTTTTTTCTTTTTGGGCGCAAATCCATTTTTTGGTTGATAGGAAAGTAATCATACTTAAATTTTCTTGTGTTATTTTTGGAGCCAACAAATTTTATTTGTTTTTGGGATCAACTGCAATCTGAACTAATTTGTTTATGGTGAAGATTCGTGAAATATATGTTTCTTGCCTCAAAATTTTGAGTGAGATTACCCATTTTTTTGTTGGTTTCAGATTTAAAATGGAAGGCATTGTAGTTAGGAGAGTTATTCCTTCGGATAATATTTGCCTCTTCAATGCGGTCGGGTAAGCTCTCAATCTTAAACGTATCTAAATTGTGTAAACATGGTAAAAGGATATTAGTTTTGTTTTCTTGCATTACTCATTCCTGTTGGACTGTGAATACACGTGGATATACTTTGTGACTTAGTTATGGAATATTTGCAGTTATGTCATGGATCACGACAAAAACAAGGCTTCTGAGCTGAGACAGGTATGAATTGGATTATCCTATTCATTAGGAAAGATTATCAAATGATATCCGTATACTCCCGATCCGCGTACAATCTTGGCCTTTGTTCATTCAATGCCTTTATTGTCGAATCTTCGACCCTGTTGAATATTTGACCAAAAATTGACCTGGTCGTGTTTTCTCTCTCCAGATTTTATATTTTTATGTTTTTGAGTATGATTTCAATACTGAGTATTGTGAGCTTTTACATGTCACACATCTCAATCAATGTAATAAATGTATAGTTTTTTATATTTAATAATTTGTAGAAACGTGATTAAGAATACGCTAGTAAAATAAATTAGATCAATTTTGTTCTTTTAGATGTTTGAAAGGGTATATATGAGAGTTATCTTACAATGTTTAACTGTGTTTACAGTATCTAATTAAATGAGTCTGCTTTATGCATCTGAAGAATGGACACCACATTACATTATAGTATTAAACCTTTGTTTCTGTTTTCTTTACTTCGCTTATTCCTATTAGTGTCAATATTGGCATGTTCAGAGCGATGTGACTTTTTGTAACTTCAAATTGGTGAAGGTAATAGCAGCAACAGTTGCCAGTGATCCGGACAAGTATTCTGAAGCGTTCCTTGGAAAGACGAATGAAGAGTACTGTGCTTGGATTCTTAACCCTGAGAAGTGGGGAGGTTAGAGTTGACTTTGATTACCTTATACCCTTTGTTTATTCTCTTGAAAAACTAAATACTTGGAAGATTTTTTTTTTCTGTACATCATGACTGAAAATGATAAGAAAATAAATGGGTTCTTGATTGAAGTCCTAAGATCACATTTTTTTGTTTTTGTTTTTATGCGTATGTGCATATTAATGCACAATTGCACGCATTATTACAGTTATGTTACAGATGATAAGCTTGCTTCTCATTATTGTTGCATTAGTGTTCATTAATTTTTCAACAATAATGGCTCTTTATTTTTCTTGGCGCGATGGAGGATCTAAGGGGTAGATGAAGTGCACAGCCTTTAGTATATTTAATTTTGAAGTATAATAGCACCTTAATATTATGAAGATTGATGACTAATCTTTTTCTTGGTTTCTATCTGAAGGTGCCATTGAGCTTGCAATATTGGCTGATTATTATGGGCGTGAGATTGCAGCATATGATATACAAACCACAAGATGTGATTTGTATGGACAGGTTAGTACTAAGTTCTTTTGATATTATTTTGGYTGAAAAGCTTTCTATCATTTGACTATTCTTACTTTGGGATTGTATAATACAAGAAAAGAACTTTGAGGAAAGAGTGATGTTGATGTACGATGGGCTTCATTATGACGCTTTGGCGGTATGGCTTTCCTCTGTCAACCTCTATCTTTATAGATATGTGCGTGTGCAGTGCGTGAATTGTGCAATTGTGTATGTTTTGAGTTATTTGTGATTGATTTATTCTAATTGAGAATAAGGTTCTAAATAGGAAAATTGAACCTGCTTGTGCCTGCAGATAAGCTTTTCATAGAAGAGTTATGTTTAGCAGTTTTTGTCCTTGATTGAAAGTTAATCACTCAATGTGCATCTGTGACAAGCATATGAGCATCAGGCATGCTGACCCCTGAATTTTTTTTATTAAAAAATAAATAAATATCAGGGTTAGTAATTTTCCCCTTACTAAAAAAATATAGCAAATGGCTAGGCAGTACGTTTGCAGTATCATCTCGTCCGTTCAACGTGTGGCATTAGCACTTTCCCCTTCTCGTCTTGGTTCTTCTAGTTTGCGCCCCCCATCTGGTACACCCGAAGCACGACACTTACCAGCTGGATTTGCCAAAGCTATAGGTACTTAAGCTCGGCCTTTTTTTTTTTTTTTTTTTTTTTTAATTTTCAACAGTCTTATTTTCAATTTTGCTGCATTGATGGATCGATAAAAAAGTTGTGGCATGAAAAAAATGAGATAAAAGATTTATTTTTAATTTTATTTTTATAAAGAAGTTAACTTGAAATCATTAAATATTTTTTGTTTTACAGATTTTTTATTAGGCGAAGAGTTGCTCAAACCTGTGGCTGAAGGAAGCAAGGCCCTTCTGAAATCACTTTGGCATCACTCTGATGCTGTGATGTGGTTGTTCATTAAAGGTAATTCTTATATATATATATATATATATTATATATATATATATATATATATATATATATAGTATATATCTTCTAATTTTAAGCTATCAAATCATCTTATTTTAGTAACAAGTAGTTTTCAACTAAAAAACGGAAAGGAAAAAAAACAGTTTTGATTGTAATGGTGTTTATAAGCTGTACAAGTGGGATCGATATTTGGTTAATATCATCTTACGTTTGTTTGGATCTTGGCATGACTTATTCGTGTTTTGTCTATAATCTTTTGCATGCAGGCACTGCCGGTTTTCACGTTTGCGAATCAGGACGGGCTTGATATGCTTGAGAACAACCTTAGTTGCACTCCCATGACATTACGCTCGAGAAGATATTTAATGACAGTTCCAAAAAGACACTCTTTGCCGGGCTTCCCACAGATCATGCAAACAGGTGCGTAGTAATAATAATAATAATAATAATAATAATAATAATAATAATAAATGATGACTATAATCTAACAAGTTATATGATGAATGAAAGACTCGTGCTCATTGTCAGATTTCTATGTTATTACGTTTATTACAGATGTTGGATGGCTCGCAGACACTCTTACCTGAAGCTGAGCTGAAGAATAGATTCGAATCAAGTGTCCGACTCCTTGCATAACTTATTAATGTCGTGTTTTTTAATTGACTCGAAATGACCAAAAAATTTTATGAATATGTATCCTATTTTACACTTATTCGTTTTAATAGAAAATATGGTTTATTTTTACTGGGAGTACTAGATTTTTATAATTGTATTTGTATTTTCATTCTTTTTTTAAAATTTTTTACTACTTTCTAGAAGGTATTTTCCAAAACCGTCATAAATTGTCTGTTCTGGAAAACAGACTTTCTAGAAGGTATTTCTCAAAAATCGCCGTACAAACGCTGATGGCGGTTTCAAAAACCGCCGTAAAAACGCTGCAATCTACGGCGGTTCCAAAACCGCCGTTAAATATCTTCCAGAACCGCCGTTAATTTCGACTTTTTTACGGTGGTTTTAAAAAACCACCGTAAAAGTATACGGCGGTTCGAAAACTGCCGTTAAAAGCCTCAAAAAATTGCCGTTAATTAGCTGTTTAGTAGTGTCGTTTCAATCTTTTGTCCCCTTTTCAGAAAAAACTGAAATACCTTGGTTCTGTAGGAGCAAGTCAGAAAGCATTCCAAGAACTCTTGTTATACGTTCGTTCCATCCCTCAACCCTCTTTTCTAGATTCATCGATATTGAATCAACCGAACGCAGTTCTAACACTTCTTCTACTTTTGGAAGCCGAATTCCCCACTGCTGCCTCCCGTAGGATTTTGGATCGTGTCTCAATTCCAGTGTGGCTGATCATCCTCTTGGACCAGCTACTGATCATCGCCTTGGTAAGCTATTGCCTCACCAACTGTCCAAGTCATAATCTTTATGTGATTCCCAAAGTTATTAATCGAAAGTAGACCTCGAGGAATCGAAGAGTTACAGATGACTATACAAAAGAACTTCATTATGTGAACTGAAAACTTAACATTACTATCACAAGAATTATAAAGCCTTATAGAAACCCTAATATTCTTGCAGAATTTATCGCCGAAAAATTAATGAAGCAGATTTATTTTTTTTGGATTTTTCTGCATAGTATTTTGCAAAATACAATTCTACATAATCAAACCATTGGATCATGCCAAAGATTGGATATATTAGTTAAAAACATATAGAATTTTAATATGAATGGTGGAGGTTTGAATATGAGAACCGTAGAATTCGATAATGAATTTTGAATAGAGCTGATCCTGTTTCCCGAACCTGTCTATCCATTTCTTTTTTAAAATTGAATTACACACAATATAACCATTGGATGAAGCTAAATTCTGGATATAATGTTCAAATGATATATTGGTTAAATCTTTACGGTGGAGATCAGGTTTGAACTCTGTCATCAGAAACATGTCGCGGATAAACTTATTGCAAAAATAAAATTCAAGTAATGCCCTAGGAAAGAATCGTGTCTTTCCTACAAGGTAATTTGAATTAATCTATTATTTAGTAAATGCAAATAATGAATATTTATTTATATGTATATGTGTCATGATGTGTATTAGCCCATGATTTAATTTCTTATATAAAGCATGATATATATGTTACTTATGATTAAATTGTGATTAAAATCGTGTGCATGCTACATTATGTAATATTTTGAAAAACATGAAATTTGGAAATACTTTAATGATATTCATAGAGTAAATAATATATTATTACTTATGCTCTTAGATTATCTATTACTTAGAAATAGTAATGAAGTTATTTACATGATTAGATGAGAGATTGATCATGATTTTGCCAATGTGATTAGTTAATCATGAATTTTGATGAATTGATAGTTTCATGTATGTTGGTAATTCTCTTAATATTGAAGTTTTATATGTTACTTTCAATATATGTATCATTGATTGTATATTTGTATATTTTCATGATAATGAAAGTTCATGAATGATACAGAATTGTATAAATAACCTTGTGACAAAGTATATTCACATAATGTCAAAGAAAGAGTATGACATATATTCTTCAAATCTATTATCTAAAGAAACTAATTACACTAACTCAATCAAAATTCAAAATATTAGGCTCAAAAGAAATTGTGTACTATCATCAGTCATTTGATGTATTACAATTCCACAATAATATCATCCACCATCTCCCAACTGACAAAGAATCGTCAAACTAAGTCAAAGTCACTTCTCTAATGAATTTGAGACTTTATATTGACCCTAAATCTTATATTGGAAGTATATTTAGTTACAAAATTTAAATAAACTTTGGGATGTGCTCTAAATGAATATTTTGGCAATTTTAAAATACTACTTCCAATCCTAAGAATTAAGTGAAAAAAAAAACCGTTTGCTTTCTAAAATGGGTCAATGACTTTGATATGTTACAACTAAAAATATGTCTTACCATGTGTGAAAAAAAAAGTCACTTTAAATGACAATAAGTAGTTGAGAGATACGATCTCACTCTATTTTTTCCACTTGAGTAAACATACTGATGCACTTGTATAATATTAATTATGACAATAGGTCATTGAGAGACATGAAACTATTCTTCGTAATACCAATGTTAGACCTCTGGATAAAAAAAGATTATTGTGGCTAACTATGATTGATATGAATAGTGGAGATAACCTCAAAGCAAAGGGGAAAGTGACATGTTGATTCCTACTAGTGTGAAAAGAATGGACCACAAGGTAAGATATATAAGAGTTCGTGATATTTATTGTTTGTGATAGAAGTCATGGAGGTTCTCCCAATAACATTTCTTAGTCAATGGATATCCTCTATTTTGATTGATGGAATCTGTTTGTTTCTTACTTTACAAAGAACTTGCGAAAGAATAATGAATCATTCTTATTAGGCTATTATATTTGGTCTTAAAGTTTATATTGAGTTAACTTGATGTGATGTGGCCAGATTTAATTATTTTATAGCTTATTAATAAATTTTTTATTTCATTCTGAAGCATTAAATGTAATTGTGTTTATTTACCATACAGTCACATAAAAGGTTCAAGAGTAATATTATTAAGATATAATGTAACATATCTAGTAAATAATATAAAATATTATAATAAAGAGTATGTCGTTCAAATGTCTCTAAAGAATATGAGAGTTTGTCGTGGAATAGACAATTATTCACTGAATTGATATTTTTATGTGACAAATTCTTGATGTCTAGTGACACATTAATTAAAGTTATAAAAGCTCAGCATGGACCAAGAGCCAAACAAATCTTGTTAAGTTTGATGATATTTATTTTGATGGTTACCATGAAGAAATACATTATGAGAATGGGATTATACCTTTAATTTATGTGCAAGAAAGCACATTTTGTAGAATTAGTGAGTCAATCTAGTAATTTCACTTTACTACTTTTTGATTATTAAATCATAAGATATGACCAACCAAAAAAGAACTTTTAGACAATGACTCATTCAAGTTTTGACACGACTGACATGAACAATTTGGTCATGATATGAAGATCCATATTATAAGAAATTAACGTGAACACTTATTTTGAGTGAAACACAAAATGAGATAGAAATATGATGCATATTATAGTATCGACAAAATGTTGTTCAGTTACAGCTAGTGAATTCTGAAGTACTAAGAGCACTACATGCATTCATATACCAAAGATACATCACTCATTTTTTCAAAGCTTGTTCCTTAGCGAAATTGTATGATTGAGACGTGCATATACTAAACATACAAAGTATAATATTCCATTCTTGTAATTGATAATAGGTGACATGTGGACATAACCATTCCAAACCATTCAAGTATTTTATGGTTTTGGTCGATGCTTTGGCATGCATTTTCCAACAAAATATTGTACCTGCAAAACTCCTAGCACATTTAGTATGACTCAGGACTCACCACCCTTATAAATCACCCATGATTCATAATACTAGAAATTTCACATCTAAAGTATTTGATGTCTATTGCATTTCAATCAAGACCGATGCAATGTATCTTGTACCCTAATGTGCATATATAATAAGGTCTCAAAGAAGACAACATCCAAGAGAATATAGATGGTGACTATGATAATATTTGTGTGCACTCATTATTTATCTCTGCATTGGGTGATGCAATATTACATGCAACTCTTAATTATTCGTTTATGAACCTTTGCTAACCAAATATTTTGCGTACCTATTGCTAACTAGATTTAAGCATCATAATTCATATCTACACATATTTAGTTATGAGTATATGTGCCTATTGTGCCCCCACAGCACATATGGATTTGTAAAGATGATTAAGTATTTATGTTGGATACGAATCCCAACAGTTATCTGCTATTTAAAACCTTTTGCAGATGATCTCTTTACCACTAGATCTGTGGATTTGTCACTCTAATGAGAAAGTCTTCCCGTCGTTAGGAGGAGATAAGAAAAATTATTTTCTAAATGGAATGACAGAAATTATTTCACACCCTACCTCATTCCATTTCCCACATTTCATAATGTAAATTAAAAGTAAAGTAAAGTGAACGATGGATCTTCAAAATATAAGAGACTCAATTTCTAAAGTGATGAGATCAGATATATATGAGCTTGAAATGTGTCTTCAAGGTTAAAAGTCCCCATAAGGGGCACAATATCTCAAATTATAACATTGCAATCATACTTAGTGGAGGTGTAGTTAAGGTCGTGACTCCCAAAAGGAACAAGGGGAGGTCAACTGGTTCGATGAATACTCGCCCAAGGAATAATGGGGCATGTATTGCACAACTTCAATTGATCATCAATGAAGATAACTCCTCTCATGAGATTATCTCTACTTATACTTATGTCCATGAATCATTACTAGAGGACGCTCTGATGTTTAATATGATTCTAGAGAATAAAGAAATCTCAATGTACTATGAGAGTTTATATGAGTTGATGGATATATTTTCCACACACATTGATGATACATACACTGTTTGTCAAGGAATCATAGAGCACGATGGTATCGAACCACCCTCTATTGAAATGTCAACAATGAGAAAATTGTCCTCATTGTAAAGAATCAATCCAGGTAGAACTAAATTCACTGACAATAAGATAGGTATTTGGTCTGGTACTTCTAGCCTCACCAAGTGTAAAGCCTGTAGAACTTAAACAATTTTTTATCAGAAAGTGTAATGAGAAAAACAAAGCTATGAGATGAAATTCTAGACTTGAAGCACAAAGTTTCCCACAGTGCGCTGGAATTGACTATGGGGATATGTACTCTCCCATAATAGATATTATGAGTCCAAAGAATCGAGAATGCAACTTATACCTGTAGTTACATCATATCTCTATGGGGATCATGATTTAGGGATATATACAAAAGTGGTTGTTGGCCTTTCATGCCAAGGCAAGTGACTCTAAGCCATGAAGTGCATTTAAAATTAGACTAAAACACTCACCTTATGGATTGGAATAATCCAGACGGATGTAGTATAACCGTCTAAGTGACTACTTGATTGAGAAAAAAATAATCTATGTCATTATGTATTATAAAGAAATAAGTTTTGAATTTTAAATTGTAGCTATATATGTCGATAATATGAACATAATATGCACTCTTAATGAAATAAGAGAAACCGCTAGCTACTTGGATTTTTAATTTGATATAATGAATCGTGGGAAAATTGATCTTGTTAAGGCTTTAAACTAATACCCGAGTTTGTGAAATACTAAATTCTATAGTTTACATATATCCAAAAGATGATCAGATGATTAAATATGGATAAGTGCAATATTTTAGCACTCATATGATTGGTCAAAGTGGAAATATAAGGAAAGATCAATTTCTACAATGGAATGAAGAAGAACTATAGGAGCTGAAACGCCCTTCCTATGTTCAATATGTGCATTATTATATCATTATTAATACACTTGACCAGTTATTATTTTCTCAAAACTGTTATCTTGATTTATCTCAGGAAAGAACAATGAAAAAAAAATAAGAAGGTGAATGCATATAGGTAACCATATTATAAATTTGAAATAAAACTTTGAATAGTAACTTTGACTGTTCAAAGACTATACATTGAGATTTTTACATGATTCACTGAAACGCAGCTTTGAATGTGGTCTTGTCAAGTAAAACTATGTTTGGTGTATCTGAGTAACAATGAATGGACAAGAGTTAAGAGAACAATAACATTGATTGGAAAAAATAAGAGACGTTGAAGGTGTGCTAGTGTGTTGTCTAGTCATTGGTAGATCTCAAAGGGGTAAATCTGAATTACCCAAAATCCATTCAATTTAACTCCATCTAAAGTTAAAAATAGAGTAAATGCATTGTTTGGTCTTGTCGAGCATTATGACACTAAAATGTAATGGACATCAATGTTGCAGCTGTAGCAATGTGTTGTCATGTCATTGTTAGATTTCACATGGTAAAAGAGTAAGTTTAGTCTGACCCCTTTCTCACATGCCAGCTTCACCCCATTTTCTTTATCCTCTGCAGTTGGTTTTGGTTATTTGTAAATAAATAAATATGAATAGTCAATGAGTGTGGAATAGTAAATAAATGCAATTTCGCAAGTGTGTTGTCATTTCACTAGTAGGTGTCACATGCATAAGAGTAAATTCATCACTTAAATTTACTTGAACTTACTTTTACCAATTTACCCACTTAAATTTACTTTTACCCACTTAAATAGCCTCACTTTATCGAGTTTCGATTGTAATATAAATTCAATTCTGTGTTAAATCATCTTTTCCTTTTTCTTTCTCGACCCAAATACTTACACCACTCGCCCCAAACTATTTATATTTCTCACCCTAAATACTTAGGTGATGATTCCGGTACATACTAGAGGTCTCACATGACGTATAAAATGAGAACCGATTTAATCTTCATTTATGAACATTTAATATTGTAAGTAATGAAGATATAAAATCATTGCCAATATACCATTAACATCACAAATCTATTAATCAAGCTACTGAAATCCAACATGATACAAGATGAGTGCTCTATTTGAAAAGGAATCCAAAACCCGACCACGAGTTGAGTTGATAATATACACCACTTCATCCTAATATTCTCATGTTTCATAGAAAAGGATCAACAATGCATAAAAATCTGCCTCACCTTGTCATTTATATGCAATTGAAAACTTCTTATGATGCATATAACAAATACACCATATTAGCTAAAATGCATATGACCAATTCAAAATTAAAATTAAAATTTGGAAAAAACAACCTGATAGACAATTAATTTAACTAACCCTGAGTATTTAGTTCCATATTGCATCATCACTTGGATGAACCTGATTAGTAGTTCAATTATAAGATACACCACTTAAACTGTTTAGACAATGGAAGACTCGATAATGCATATGAACCTTTCTTACCCATGCTACGTAATATGATAGATCAAAGATTGGATTAAAAACTATATTGACATTGGCCATAGTCGTGTATATGGCAGCTGTGTTACGCTTCGCGCATTGGGAATTTCTCATCACACACTGGTCTAACGGATGAAATTCAAGACCAAGATCAAATCTACAATAAATCTAGCGGACTACTAATCATCTTTCTCTCAAGGTTCAAAACATTACACGGCTCATTATATAGACATGCTAGCATAGCACTACCCCAACTAATACTTGAGGCCATCTCATCATCCACGAAACGACATATGTATAGTATGGACACAAAGTTGTTGGTTGTACCGGGCATCAACATAGAACCAAGTAACAAAAATGCAATCCCACACGCGTACTTCATAACCTTGTCATGTGGCGTGTCATCGTATGGTTGGTGGATTCTAAGATGCTCACTCAATGTAAGGAGTCTCAGACGAATCTCACTTCTCATGTCCGTTTCATAATAAACTTGTAAACCTATGCAGAGCCTAAAATACCCAATCCAATACTCCCTGGAATGTTGAACATCATTGCCTATCATTAGGGCACCTTCGATCAGAAGACCCCAAATTATGGAAATATTCGTAAGGGTGATTGCCGCCTCTCCTATAGACAAATGAAAAACATATGTCTCGCAGTGCCATCTCTCAAAAAATACTGTTATCAAATGGTTGTCTATTATGAAAATCGGTCCCAAGCGTGAGACCCCATAAAACCCCAATGTTCTTATACTGACAAAACTTGAGAATGCAAATAGTGCTCCTTGTCACCAAAGTCCCCAAAGATATGAGATACTGCACGCTTAACCATAAGAACCCCACCAGTCTAATCACGTGCAAGATTGTTCGAATGATGCAAATGCTAGTGGGTCAAAAGAGGATTATCATGTGGTGATGCCATCTACTATATAAATATATATAATTGAACAAGACCAATATCAGAGAAAAAGTTGAATGACATAAATACTTTATCGATAGCAAAATATATGCAATAAAGAAAATATTATTTCCCAAAGATAGGCATTACTTAATGAATTCATACAAAAACCATTATTTTCCAATGATAGGTATTACATAATGAATTTATACAACAAAAATTATTAATAAAAAAATCAATGTGAATTAGAAAATCAAGTAGTGTCAATAAATTGCCAGCAGAAAAAGTGAATTACAATATCAGACTAATGGAATAATTATCATGTTATCTAGCATCAATGCCTCGAACTCGAACATCCACCATCTTATGATGTGTTGGCCACCTCATATACATGATATTGTTGTCTTACACATATTTGTGGCTGGTCTATTTTATTATGGATCCTATTTCTCCTGAGTCGTTCAATAGTTCTAGGCCTTCTATTGTCTGGATCATGAACAAGTTCAAAACTTGCTTCAATCCAGTCCTCCGCATCAGGTAATGGTTCAAAAGCCTAATAGAGTATGTACGAAGGTACGCAATAGTTTTGTAGTAATCTTGCACGTAACCTACATGATTCACTCTAAAATCGATGCATGCTCGAATTACATGAGAACACGGAACACCATTACTCAACCATCTACCATAAGACCATTTTGCACTTGACAAAGTTTCAAGTACAAACTGCTCCATTGATGCATGTGGAAACCTGGGCTATTTGTGCAGCCCAGTTATATCCTGTAACTTGGTAAGGTGTCCTGGAATGCTGTCTTACTTTGAATATGCTATATATTTTATCAGGTCAAAATGGTTACACCCTCTCTATTCTTATCGCATCGCCAAACGTTTATAAAAATTTTGTATACTTCGGTCAAATGTGATTCATATGAGAGTGGTTATTAGAAGTTGTCTAGCACATTTTGGTACTTCATTGATGCACTCAGACATGTTGGTCATCATGATCCCATATCATATGCCGCCGTCATGGCACAATGTTCACTTACTCTTATCAATGTCATCCAAGTGTGCAAATGATTATGGATCCTGGAATTTAATCTTCTCCATTATTTTATGAAAGAATGAAACTCTGGGTTCTGATCCAGCTTTGAAATATATATCTTTTAGTTTCATAGACTTGAAATGCCTATTAAAGTTAAAGAGATATGTCATAAACAAAAATAGTTGTATCCAATAGGTGGCAGGAATGCCAGAACTCGTTACAGTGCACTAAGTAGTCCATCATGTCATCAGATATAAGACAAAACCCTTCTATATCGCCAAAAATATATTTCACAACCATGTGAAGGAACCAATGCCCGAGTTATAACTCTCTGAATCAACTAAATAAGCTAGTGGAATCACTTGTTGGTTTGCATCAATTGTACATTCCATCAAAAGCGTGTGCTTGTAATTTCCAACCCGAAAAAGTTCTATCAACACTGATGACATTGCGACAATGTCTAAAAGTCTCGATACATGATTTGAATGCTAATACACAAACCTTAACATATGCACACCACGTACTCCCGAAGATCTGTGTAGCCACTCGACCACTATTCCTGGGTTGTACATTTGTAAGGCCTCCATGTATTCTGGAAAATCTTGAACTGAGATATACCACGTCCCCATACAATTTCTCACTAGCCCGTTAGAAACCTTTCCATGCCTTGTGATATGGCACTTTATAACCATATTCTCATTCTACAACAATCTGGACATGAAATGCGCTGTATACCGGATCTCTCTCGACTGAAATGGTAATGAGCATAACAATTATGTTTTACATAAATTGGGGTGATCATCACGTGTATGAGAAGCAAGATATTTTTAACAGAACCCAGTCTAGTGATTTCCCAAACACCATTTCGTTTACACAAACTAGAGTGGAGATACCATTGGCATTAAGGTGAGAGGTTACTTAATGAACTTGGAATATATAGACTATTTTCCTTGAGTAGTTTCGTAATACAAACGACTTTCCAAAACTTCAGTTTGCTCAATTCCACTCTACACGCACTCTTTGCGATGCGCAAAGAGTAGTCTTTAATATCCCACATCATATGTTTTTTTTAATCTCTGAATATCATGCCTTTTCTGAACATTCCTTCATCTTTGTCGTAGTAGTAGTAGTCTTGTTGAGGGACACCAATAAAATCAATAAGAATGTCTTCGTAGTGAGAATAAAAAATTTGTATGTTCTGTAAAGTCCCGATCCTCCATCCACTCGTTTATGGGTTGTAGTGCCACGTTCAACCAAGATAGGTTCAAAATAACTTCTATTGGTAAACTACCGCCCAACTAAAAAAACACCTCGACAGTTTCATTTCCATCATCTGATTCTCCTATGCTCGGTTCTGAATCGCAACCTTCATTCAGTCCAAATTAATCAGTGGTCGTCCGTGATCACAAGTGGGGATGCTCGGTAGGATATAAATTTGGATAATCGAATTCATTGTTCCACCCACATCTCGTAGCAGTGATGCGTACATGTCATAACCATTGGTAGAAGAAGTATTCACCATATGTTCCGATTACTTCTAAAATACAAATTAACTAAGAATTACAAAGATAAAGATGTTTAAGTAATTAATAAAACTCTCACATAATTAATAATAATCATAAATAATTAAAAAATAAACTCAATGAATAAATTAAAATTTTCATATAATTAACAAAATTTTCACAATAAAAATAAATTAATATTCATAATAATTACTAAATTAACTAAATGTGAATAAATTAGAATTTACAAAAACAAATAAATTTTAATATTCATAAATAATTAATAAATAAACTCAAAATGAATAAATTAGAATTTTCACATAATTAAAAAAAATTCCACAAACAAATAAATTCAATATTCATAAATAATTAACTAATTAACACAAAATGAATAAATTAAATTCATCACATAATCAAAAGAAAATTCCACAAACAAATAAACTCAATACTCATAAATGATTAACAAATAAATTAAAACTCATACGCAATTAATAAATTTTTCACAAATAAATAAATTCAATATTCATAAATAATTAGCAACCAAACTCAAATTCACAAATAATAAACAATACTTTCATCAACAACAAACAATTATTTCTAAAGTCAATTAAATAAAATTAAAAAAAAAACTATTTTCATATATTAATAAAAAGTTTGGGTTAGTAATTACCTTGTTAAAAGCCATTTGTCGGCCCCTTTCCGCCAATTTGGCTGAATTTTGATGCCTATTTGTATGCTGCAAAAATAGAAAGAAATGAGAGAAGAAAGGGGCGGGCATTTTATTAGGGTTTTCCATCCACGATTTCTTTTTTCTTACAAATACACCCCGGGATGCTGGTGGCAACAGTGTCCCGACCCCAAAATTATTTTTTTACAAATTGGCCCCGGGACGTTGTTGCCACCAGCGTCCCGATTTGAAATTTAATTTTTATCGGGATGCTGGTGGCAACAACGTCCCGTATTATTATTATTATTATTATTATTATTATTATTATTATTATTATTATTATTATTATTACTACTACTACTACTACTAATTTAGCCCCAAAATTTTCATGTTTGTCGGAAAAAATCAAAGACGCGGTTGTCAATCGCGTCTCGCCTTTATGTTTTATATTTTAATTTTTTATTAGTGGGACACTGTTGGTCACAGCGTCTCGATACATTTCTCAATTTCTACCACACGTACGTTATTTTATTAATTTCAAATAAAATATATATTATTTACTCCCTCCGTCCTAATATGATAGTTTTGCGGTTGGTTTCACATAAATTAAAAAATGAGTAGTTTAGTTAGTGTTTTTTAATTATACCCTTCTTGAATCTATTAATGTCATTAATAGTTCTAAAAATCAGTTTTGAAATTAGTATATTTATCATTAGAATAGTAAGATCTTGCATTGTAATCATCAATTTTTCATTTATCATGAAAAAAACTAGTATTTCAAAAATACTAATTAAGATAATTGTAAAAATGAGAAATTAACGATATGTTAATATGGTAATCGAACTATTTTTGTGGAAAGAACGAAAATGAAATAATAAACTATTTTTTAGAATGGATGGAGTATTAAAATCCCATGTATAAAGATACACATGGCACATGATATGAAAGAAGAAAATCTAACTAAAAACACTTTTCTTTTCAAATCCACTTTAGGTATATAATATTGATTTTAAACGGTAAATCTTGAATTGGATATATTCTTCAAGTAAATTTGTTTACAAACAAGTTATGAACATTTGAATATTTTCCATGTTATTCAAATGTCAAATAAAAATGAAGCGAGGAAAAAGGAAAAAGAAAGAAAAGAAAATGAAAAAAAAAAGAGGATTAGAGAATACGGGAGAGAAAAAAGAATGGAAAAAAAGAGAGAGTATTGATCCAATTTAATATTTATAATTTAGTAGATTAATAAATTATTGTGCCTTAGAAATTATTTGTATAGGTAAAATTTGGAATTAGGTAGGTGGAAAACCTATTTTTTGAATAGTAAAACTAGAAATCGATTTCTACGGGTCTAGAAAACATACGAAAAAACATACGATCGT
Organism: Phtheirospermum japonicum; assembly: GCA_014905375.1. Taxonomy (NCBI): domain Eukaryota; kingdom Viridiplantae; phylum Streptophyta; class Magnoliopsida; order Lamiales; family Orobanchaceae; genus Phtheirospermum; species Phtheirospermum japonicum. The sequence goes on from BMAC01000309.1 coordinate 816,926, forward strand.
AGGGCTTGTTTGTACCATTATTGTTTGAGATTCTAAATTTGGATATTCACATATTTTGGGTGTTTAGAAATAAATAAATAGTAAATATTTTTGTTTGTTATAGGATTTCAAATTATTTATTATATGAAAGTGGTTGATAATATATTATTATATTTTATATTATGTCAAATCATGTTTAGAAGTGATATATTATAATATTGTATTTAATAGTGTTTAATTATATGTGTGAATATAATAATAGAATACAGATTAGGTGCAAAAAATTATTGGTTGAGTATTTAATTTTTGAGTTCTAATCAAACGAGTATTTGGTGTTCCCAATACCAATCTGGTAATTCGAGTCATGCCCTTAGGGGTCCTGGGGTGATGAGATACCTCTTTTAATTTAAAATAATCTCAAGTAAACAATTAATTATAGGAACAAAAAATGACATGACATGTTTTTAAGTAAACAATTAGGGTAAACACTTGCGTTAGGCCAGATTGACGGATCATAACTCATTAGGCCATCTGAATCGATACTATAATATACAATTTTTGTACTATGATATATTGGTTTTTGTACTCGAAAGTATTGATTTTTCTTAAATCTTTGACCCGTGCTATGATGTATTGATTTTTATATTATGATGTATTGGTACTATGATATATTGGTTTTTAATTATAATCTATTGCTTTTTGTACTATGATATATTGATATGAAATATTAGTTTAACGGATGATCTGTTAGTCTGCCCTGATAAGAGTGCTGCCCAATAGTTAGTTATAGGAACAAAAAATGACACGACATGTTTTTAAAACATAAAAAACTTCATTTTTATATTTTGGTTTTAAAATACTATTTCTTAATAGACATTACTTATTAGTTTGTAATTATGAGTTCATTTTATATTCTAGAATTTTATTACATTATTTTTGTAATTATATTGGTTTTTGTATGCTGTGAATTGTGATATTCTTATGAATTTAGTAATGTGCCATCGTGATTAAAATCTTAAATTTAAATTTATTTTAGTGGAAACATTTAATGTGTATAAAAATAATTTTGATAAATGGGTTAAGCCAGTTCGGTCTGAATTATCCATGAATAAAAATAGGTTAGATTTGGGCTCAAAGTCCTGTCACAAATAACTAAACAAGTTGGTTTCGAGTTTAAAGTTCTGATACAAATAATTAAACTAATTGTGTGCGAGTTTGCAGATTCTAGCACGTGAACCTACCAACCCGTACCCAAATCCAAATTGAAACAGGATTTATCCGAAGCCTAAATTATTGGTCCAGCCTATTCGGCTCAATGGCCCTAGCCGGTGTGGTTTGCCTGACACATGTTAAGAGAAAATGCCAAAAAAAAAACTACCTTTTTAAAAATTGTTCCAAATTTATCCTTTGTTAAATTATTTTTTTTTCCTTTCAAACATTTATTTTATCTTTGTGACGTTCTCAGTTAACTTCTATCTCATAAAGACGAGATCATGGTTAGAAATCACAATTTTCTATTTTTGGCGCATTTAAAATATTTTCAAAGTCTTTTTTAATAATATAATTTATCATCATATAATTAAGTAACTCCTTCAAATTCGTTCCTCCCAAATTATTATTTTATGTACTTCAATTCTCAATTCTCTACATCCAATTCACCTCTCTACATATTATCACCATAGAATCAATTCGAATATTTCATATCATTCAAGTTCATCTTCATTCTCAAAATTCCATAACTAGGGACAAAAAAATAAATAAAATCACAGCTTCCAAAGCCGATCGAAAGAACGATTCTGATAGACAGAAGAAGGGAAGAAAGGTGCATAAACCCAACTCTGAAGTACACAAGGTTTGTTGTTTATTTTTTTCTCCATTTTTCTTCTTTTTTGTGTATTTTATATGTGCATATTCAGTTTGTAAATACTTTTGTAATTTATATTTACATATTTAAAACTTTTCTCATTTTTTAGTTGCTGCCAACAAATGAAAATTATGATAGCCAGTCTCATATTCATATTTATATTGCTGTGTTTATTCCATTATTTGTATATGGTTGTGTTGATTCCACACGAGTTTTTCTGTTTTGTCTTAATAGATGAATTCTTTGTCCATCGTGTGATTGGAATATTTTTGCAATCTCAAATCAAAAAGATTATGCAAACTGATGAGGACGTTGGAAAGGCTGATATGACCTTACCCCTTTTAGTTTGTATGTAATTTCCAGCTTTCTAGTTCACAATCCTCATTTCAAGTCCATTTTTTAGTTGATATTGTATCTGTTTTGAGGTGAGCTTTTTATTTTGAAATTATGTCTATGTAGCAAAAACTCTGGAACTATATCTGCAAGATCTCTATGATAGGACTCATGAGATTAGCAAAAGCTGTAAACTCTTTGCATTCATAAGTTTCTCGAGGAACTTGTTCTTGTGTGTGTGTTTGTTTTTATGACCGTAAATTTTATTTGACACATATTTCCATGCTTTTATGAAGCAATGTGTGCATAGCTTTAATTAATGTGTTTGATTAAGTTATGTTCTAATTTTGAGGAAAGAAATTGAAAGGAAATATTTTCTGAATTAATTATTGATTTGTCCAAAGCATGAAGATTCCTAAAGATAAAGATGGCCATGGCGATGTGCCTAAAAGAACCATCATGGTAAGTTAATTTACTATTACAATTTCGTATCTGCAGTAACTTTATTATGCAAGCATAAATGTCTTTTCTTAAAATAAATAAATAATAATAATCACCGGGGCATTTATTAATTCTGGAGCATCAATTATTAGCTTTTAAATTAGCACTTGGCCACTATCTAGAAATTCCATTTTACAACAGTTGGTGGATGTTATTTCATTGGAGCATGAGACCAGTCACGTCAGTAGTGGATGTTATTTGCAATAAGTTGTTTCATATTATCATACTTTAATCATAGATCTATTGCAATGCCGACCATTAATAACCGTTGACCCCATATACTGCAAATACAACATAATCCTACTGACTAACGACTAACTTATAATAAAATACATAGGCAACTAATAAACAACAACAATCCGAGAATAAAAACATTTTAACATGAATCTCAATTCAATCAACTAAGATAACTTGTCACTGTTATTTGATTAGGACACCTAACAAAAAAAAATGTTCACCTAATAAATATTAAGAAATAAATGTGCCGACTGTTATCAGAAATTTCAAAAAAGAAATAAACGCTGGAAAAAAAATGAAACCAACAAATTCACAATGCATATTAACGCTAACAGAATTTTTATGTTACATAATAGATTCTCAAATTTAAAATCCATAAATAAAAAAATAAAAACCCATAAACCTTAAAAAAAAGGTATTTCATCAAAAGGTAATTAAACTTTTGAGTGTATTACAGATTGATTATCAAATATAAATTGCAATTTATAACACCCCCACACACCCCACACCCACCCACAAAAAAACAAAAAACAAAAAAACAAAAAACAATACCAATTACACATAGAACTGGACAAAATAATTCACCTTTCTTTTGTTTGTTCTCGTTGGTTTTTGTTTGTTGCGCTTGGAAATTTAACTTCGGCTATTTCTAAAAGATATTATTTTCCCTTGTCTGATTTTTTAAAATCTTCATAACAGTTCTTCTTCTTCTCCTCTTCCTCCTCCTCCTCCGTCTTTTCCTTCTTCTCCTCCTCATTTAAGTTACTATGATGTTCTTGAAAACCAAGTAAATTTTATGACCTTTTTATATTTTCATAGGATGGTGATATGATATCTGTTATAAAAGCAGAGTTGTTTTCTGTGTAACTTGTAATTTTTCCTTTGTATGTGATTTATCTTGTGCTAAAAATAAATTGAAAATAATAAAAAAATATAAAATACATGTATAATAATATAGGAAATGACTACGATGCCTTCACGGTACCATGCCTCCCACCCTACGTGCATTTACATTCATCCATCTTTTAATATTTATAACTTTAAATTGATCCAACGGTTGATAATAGGTGAGAAAAGGTGAGGTATGGTACCTTCACGGCACCGTAAAACTTCCCGATAATATAATACATATTTTAATAGGGTTCACTTTCTCAATTATCAGGGTATAGAAATAAAATGTAATAATAAAAAAACACATATTTTGAACAGGGTTCACGTTTCCAATTATTAGAATATAAAAATCAAATTGAAACAATATAGAAACACATGTTTTGACGGTTCAAATTTTCAATTATTGTGGTATAGAAACAAGTTGGAGACAAGTTGAAAACAATATAGAAACACATGTTTTGACAGATTTCACTTTCCCAATTAGTAGAGTATAGAAACTAATTGCAAACAAACTTGAAACAATATAGAAACATAACACATGTTTTGAAAGAGTTCACTTTCCCAACTATTAGGGTATATAAACAAATTAGAAACAATATGAAAACAATATAGAAACATATCACATATTTTTACAGGGTTTATTTTCCCAAGTATTAGGGTATACAAATAATATAGAAACAAATTGGAAGCAATATAGAAATAATAAGGTTCACGATTCCAATTATTAGGATGTAGAAACAAGTTGAAAACAATATAGAAATAACATGCATCACTTTCAAAGTTATTAGGGTATAGAAATAAGTTAAAAATAAATTAGAAACAATATAAAAACAATATGGTTCGTTTTCTTAGTAATTAACGTATAGAAACAATTTGGAAATAATATAGAAACAACAACGTTTACTTTCCCAATTGATTCGACCAAAAAGCTTGGTTCACCAAGAATAAAATTGCTGACCTTCAAATTGCTACTTCCAACCTGATTGACTTACAAAACAAAACCCATGCCAGAAAGCCCCAACATAGGCCCTACGATGTTTAAGTCTATGAATAAAAGAGAGCTCAAAGTAGGATAAAATCAAGTTAGAATAGAAGTGAGGCCTGTGTCCTTTATATATAGACAAGAGACGTGTTCCCAGTCTAGGTTTCCCATCTCCCTATTCGTACCACAATACCATAATTAATAACTGACTTAGTGATTAGAGTAGATTTTTCCTTATTTTTATTAGCTTTTTAGTTCGTTTTTATATTTGTTTTTGGTATAAGTTGGATGATTTAAGCATAATTCCATAATTTTATAATTCCAGCTTATTTTACCGCATTTTGATCTTAATTGATGCAATTAGGTGATGTTTCGCTGTTTTTCACCTTACAGCTAAGTAATCGAAAGAGTTTAACACGTAAAAGACGAAGTTCGATGTTCGAGAATAGAAGAACAAGCTTTCCGGTGAAACGAGTAGCAAACGATCGAGAAACGGAGACCGATGCTCAGTCGCGTCGACTGACGCGACCATCGACGCACAGTCGACGCGAGCCGTGCCAGCGAGTCATGACCGCGTCGACGCACTGCCGACGCTACGTTCTGAAGCGTCGATGTCGACGCACCAAGGTCGACGCAACGTCGACGCTAGCTGCTGAAGCGTCGATGTCGACGCACCCCGTCGACGCTCCTGCCAGCCGACGCGCGCAACCTGCTGATCACCACCTGCCGAGCCGCCTGCTCACGTCAGTCGACGCACCGTCGACGCGACGGCCCAGAAGTCGGAAATTAGGGTTTCTTGTGCGGCAAGACTTGTAATCTTTATAAAAACCCGCCATATTTCAGGTTTTGGGTATATACAAAAAGACTCAACATTATCCGAGGATATTTTAGCATTCAATAACAAGAAATCCACGTCTTATAACAAGATTTGGAGACGCGGA
>BMAC01000309.1:822856-833422 GCA_014905375.1 Phtheirospermum japonicum
TCCGCGTCTCCAAATCTTGTTATAAGACGTGGATTTCTTGTTATTGAATGCTAAAATATCCTCGGATAATGTTGAGTCTTTTTGTATATACCCAAAACCTGAAATATGGCGGGTTTTTATAAAGATTACAAGTCTTGCCGCACAAGAAACCCTAATTTCCGACTTCTGGGCCGTCGCGTCGACGGTGCGTCGACTGACGTGAGCAGGCGGCTCGGCAGGTGTGATCAGCAGGTGCGCGCGTCGGCTGGCAGGAGCGTCGACGGGGTGCGTCGACATCGACGCTTCAGCAGCTAGCGTCGACGTTGCGTCGACCTTGGTGCGTCGACATCGACGCTTCAGAACGTAGCGTCGGCAGTGCGTCGACGCGGTCATGACTCGCTGGCACGGCTCGCGTCGACTGTGCGTCGATGTATTAAAATGGGGTGCACAAAAGTTTGAGTCAAAAATTTGGCGCCGTTGCCGGGGAAGCAACGAGTAGGAATTAAAGATGTTTTTCGTTTTATTTTCTGTTTAATTTTTTATTTTATTTGCTTTTACTTGGTTTTTGCCATTTGGTGCGTTGACGTGTTGTTGAGTTTATGCAAGGAAGGCGATCACTTCAACGCGACCTTGTGCCATTCAACGACAACATTCACCGTTCAAATCCGCCAAGACCAAGACCCGTTCTTATTCCCGAGGACAATTCCTCGATAGCAACCGATTTTGCTTGCGATCAAGTTCCCAGCATCATGTTAGGAGGACATTCAGTTCGAAACGGCGATTCACCACCAAGATCACCACCACGCCCCATTCGAGATGGGTATGGTAGTGAACCAAACAAGTCACACTCTACTAGACGCGACGAAAGGAGAAACGAAGGAGTTAACCAGCAGCACAACATAGTCAATCACCCGCTCAACATGGAGAATTTGAGGCAAAACGAAGAGATGAACGACAATGTCATGCGTCAGCAAAACGTCGAGAACGTGGTATTTAGGAATGAGGATGTTTTGCAGCGAAACGCCTATGTTAACAATCTAAGGCACGTGAACGAGTGGTTGGAAAATCAAGATCATGGTTACGAGCAAAACAATTTCGGCAGGAGATACGAGCACGAGCACCATTGCGCGTATAACGACCACTACGAGAGAGCATATGACCAAGTTCGAGAACCAAGGGGAGATCGAGCACTTAGACAGCATGACTTGGCACGTCCAAAGGTTGTACCCTTTAGGTCCGCTATTGTTCTTGGACCTACCGCAAGGGCAGTCGAGATCAAACCGCATCAACTCAACCTACTCCCAACCTTTCATGGGAATGCGCATGAAGACCCCTTGGCATTTTTAAATTATTTCGTTGATGAAGTTGGCCGATTCGTAGTTCATGTCCTACATCAAGAAGAAGTGCAGATGATTTGTTTCCTGTACAGCTTGAAGGACAAGGCGAAGTCATGGCTACTGTCCTTAGAGCCTGGTTCGTTAACCGACTGGGATATGATTAGCGAGAAGTTCCTAAACCAATATTATTCAGCCCAAACAACGGGGCATCTTCGGAGGCAAATTGCTACTTTCGAGCAGTTAGAAGGAGAGCTATTTCACGAAACGTGGGAGCGCTACAAAACACTTTTGCAAGCTTGCCCCCACCACAACTATTCTCCGGAGATGACTAACCAGTTCTTTTTCGATGGATTATTGGACCATGGGAAACGAGAGGTAGAGATAGCAGCGGGAGTAGATTTTGGAGATTTGACAGCACACGAGGCAAGACAAGTGTTGGAGAAGCAAAGCGAAAAGTCTAGACAAACCAATTCTCGACCTCGTAAGATGAGAGTTAACGAAGTTTCCATCCCCGACCCCGATTTAGATGATGGCAAGTTAGTTAAGGCGAAATGTGAGGAGATTTTCGACGAGAAATTAGCTGCTTGGAAAGCCGAGCGAGCTAGCAAGGCCGCTGCACAGAAAATGGCTGCGAATTGCAACCAGTGTGGATCCCTCCAGCATTTAGCAGACGCATGTCCTAACAACAGTGAGCAGCAAGAAGAGGTAAACGCGATCCATAATTATTCAAATCAAAATAAGTACACGCTACAACGTGACAATCCCCTTTTCAAGTGGGGTCCGGGCAATCAAAATCATATGCCGCCCGATCCACAATTTCCCCCACCGCATTGTGCTCAAGTACCAATGCCACCAGCACAAAATAACTTTCATACACAAGGGCAGACGTTGAGTACAAGCCAACCGAACGATCAGCTGTTGGTTTGACAGCAGAATCAAGTGGCTGAGACAATCAGTAATAGAGAAGGGCTTACAAAAGTAAATGCAAAGATAGATGAACTTTCAAAGAAGGTGAGCGGAATAGACCAACTTTCCGGCATTGTGCATGATCTAGCTAAAAACATGGATAGAATGGAGAGAAATATGGGACAAATAGCAACTGATATTGCTAGATCAAATAAGGAGAAAGACAAGCTACCAAGCCAGCCGGAGCAAGCGTCGGAAATTCATGTCCTTCGCAGTGGGAAGAAGATCGACAATGGCAGAGAGAACCAAGATGAGGAGCTTGTTCCTAAACCAGTGGACAAGCTACATAAATCCGCCAATAGATATGTTCCTGGTTCTATTCAAGTGAAGATTCCGAGCGACACCTCTGGCATCGATGAACCGCCGCAACCGAAGCAAACAACGATGCAGTATAAGGATGTTGTTCCTTTTCCAAGCCGATTACGTCCAGCAAAGGAGAACAAAATGTTTATGGAGTTGTACAATCTCTTGAAGAATGTGAATATAAACCTGCCACTTTTAGAAGTGATCAAGACGATGCCCGCCTACGTCAAGTTTTTTAAGGAACTTGCCTCGCGAGAGAGACGTTTGGCGACAACTCAATACGTCCCGTTACCGAAGGAAGTTAGCACAATTTTTAAGAAACCGTTACCACCTAAAGAATGCGATCCTGGAAGTTTTTGCATAACGATTTCACTAGCTAATGGGAAGAAAGCAGTAGGTATGTTGGATTTTGGAGCGGGCGTTAATATAATGCCTTATTCGCTTTATCGAGATTTTGATCTTGGGCCCCTCAAACCGACAAATATGCGCTTACAATTGGTTGATCGCTCGACCAGACGACCTTTGGGAGTAGTCGAAGATGTTTTAGTGCAAGTTGGAGAGCTCGTAATTCCGGTAGATTTTGTGGTCATGGACATTGGTGAAGTTCCGACTGAGGACAACGAGCACACCATTTTATCAGGACGATCGTTCATGGCAACTTCCCATACTCTTATTGATGTTCATAAAGGGAGAATGACGATGACCGTTTTGGGCAAAACAGTAACCTTCTCTCTGAAAGATATTCACAACATTCCCTCTCCTATTATGCAAGAAGAAGATTCGTTCGATGACCCCATTGCATCGTGCGTGAACGAATTACGAGAAATCGCGACTTTGAGTAAGTTAGGCGACGGAGACGATGCCGGAGTTTCTATAGAGAGAAGGGACGAGCAAGTCAATTCGTGTAAAGATCACAAGTCCTATGATCATATGCACTTAAGTGGAGAAGAATTGATCGAGTTKTTGGGAATTGACATACGCGACATCGTGGCAGAATTTGGAGAAAATTCTGATGAGAAGTTTTCACACGAATTCGAGCAAAAGGTGGAKTCGAAACCACCAATAATTCGTTCAAGGCACGATTTCCTCAACCATAGCAAAAATTTCACTTTCAAAAAGAACACGGGTGAGGAATGTTTAGGCGATTGGGCGAAGGAGATGAAGAAATAAAGAAAGGTTCGAACAAGTGAAGTCAAGAACTTGCAATTTGAGGTTTGAGAATTAATCTTGTATAATAACGAACGTAATTACGACCCAGCCGATTTTGGAGCTTCATGGAGCGGACCATTCTCGATTAAAGAATTGGATGAGTACGGTGTAGCCACATTGTACGATGAGATTGGAAAATCGTCCTTTCAAGCTCACAAGCATAGACTGAAGCCTTATCATGACGGACGAGGTAAAAATAGCAATCGCAAGATGGTGGAGTTTGGAGATCCACCGTACGTTGAAAGATAAACGAGCAAGATAGCGTCGAGCAAGCGACGTTAAAGTTTGCGCTTCTCGGGAGGCAACCCGAGCGTTATGTATCCTTTTGCATTTTATTTTTATTTATTTATTGTTTTATTTTGGTTTTTAGTTGTTTAGAACAGATGGAAGAACTCGGACCGGGAGAATTGATCGAACGAGCGAAGGAGAAATACGCCCAGGATTCCGCCCGCATCGACGCTGAGAATGCTCGCGTCAGTCGACGCGGCGTCGACGCAAAATGCCGAAGAATCACGTTCTGTCGCGTCGACTGACGCGGCATCGACGCGAATCCAGACCCGGCCCAGAAACGTTTAAAAACTGGATTTTTGGCCCACGACCCGACCCATGGGAGTCTTGACCCGCGGGAAACCCAGAAGACCTGCTTAAATACAGATTTTTCTTCCCCTCTTCTCACTTTTCTTCCTTTTCTAACTTCTTATCTTATTTTCTCTTGAGTAATATTTGTTCTTTCAAAAATTTCCAGGAATTCAAGCACTACGAAACCACAAAACCCAGAAAAGTTACACTTACCTTCTTGCAAGTCAATTTGTGTTCAAAAACGGGCTGCAAAGGGTTAGAACAATTAAGGGGCCAAATTTCGAATTCGGGCAATTTTCCGGAAACGGGCGAAATTCGGCTATTATCTTCGAGGTACTTCGCTTGAAACCATCTTGGAACTATTAATTCGATTGATTGGTTGTGTGTTGGGAGTTGTTGGTGCAAGTCTTGTTCAAGTAATTTGTTGGTTGAACACGCACGCCAAGTGTTCGATCCCCAAAGAAGAAAAGAAGTTTATTTTCAAGAATTTTTAATCCCGTTCGTTCTCGTATTGATTGATAATGTCTCGAGCGAGTAAACGTAAAGATATCTCGGGGAAATATGGAGCACCGTTCCCGATTTTCGACAAGAAGGAAGGGGACATGTTCAAGAATATTTGGAAATGGGGATTTGCTACGCACCGGACTTTTAACGTCCAAGGGATTGCGGATGAGGTCTCGAATGGGTCGGAACACCACACCGACCTTTCACGTTATGTAGATGGCCTCGGGTGTGGGTACTTTGCCCAAATGCATTTGCCCGGTTTTTGAGAACTCATGCTCGAGTTTTTCTCGACTTTGGCAATTCGGAACGACGAGACGTTCTCTTGTTGGCGAGGAGGGAATGATGTGGTTGTCGACGAGGAGATTTTTGGCAACATTTTCAGTTTCCTGACCGTAAGGGACCACCCGGTTGGAGTTCAAGGCTTCGATTTAGCCTCTTTTTGGGGGATGATTACCGGGGGAAACACGGGGGATTGTAAGAGATTTCCTTGCTCGAGGATTCGAGACGACGCCCTCTATGTTGCCTACAAGATTCTCGCGCACATCATTCTATGCAAGAATGAGGCCACTTACGCGACTAAAGCCGAGCTTTATGTTCTTCAATGCCTCGTTGATGGTCGTCAAGTCCGGTTGTACCCGCTTATTTTGCTAGGACTCTACAATTTCACCAAGGGTACTCCGAGAAGCAAGTCGCCACTTCTCTCGTTTGCGCCTTACATTACCGGACTCGCCCGTCACTTCGGGTTCGATCCGGCTGGAAGCGGACTTAGCCCGCTTGGGACCTCTTCACTACCACTCGCGCGTGCGCCGGCACCCCGAGTGAGGTCGTCGACTAGAGGAGGATCTTCGTCTCGACTACACGACGAAGAGGTTAATGGCGACGAGGACATTGAGCTAGCCCGCCGTTCTACTTCGGGCCCGAATCCCGATTGGGGGCAATTTTTCGAGGAGAACTGGGCATTTCAAGTGAAGATGTTCGATAAGCTCCAAATTATCGACGAGAAGATTGATGCGAACCACGACCAAAACCGTCGGAGATTGAAGCAGATGCGGGCTCGCATTTCGAAGCTCGAGGAGCGATTTGAGGCGGCATACCCCACACCGAGCATGGACGTCGACGAGAACCACAACGAGGATGATGAGTCCCGCGAGTTCTAAACTCGTTCTATCTTTATTTTTATTATTTATGCTTTCTTTATTAAAAAAAAAGAAAAATATAAAATCTAAAAATATTGTTTTTTTCTTTGTTTTTGTGTGTTTTATTTTTCTTTTAGGACAATTCATATCACGTACGTTGAAGAAGTGGCCAATTACATAATTCACGACTAGAGGCTCGACTACTATTATTTCAGGGATGTTTTCTTTTTCCTTCCTCTTTTTGATTTTTGGATGTATTTGTGGCAATCCGGAGATTGCCCGTATTTTTAGAGGGGAGGGTGGTCGAGTATGATGTGTATGGATTAATTGTGTAATTTTATATACTTGGCCTGTAATAACTATATACTTAAACGTGATTAATTATTATTTCTACGCTTAATTGTGTTTGTATGGCTTGCCTGTCGAAGTTGACTAAGTATGATTATTTGTTTTCGTCTTTGAGCGTGCATAAGTGCATAATTTCACAAAATTTATTAATTGTATATATATTGTAAAATGGTACTTTGACGCAATCGATTTCACGAAACCTTAAAAACAGCGTCAATTCAAAATTTTTCATGCAAAAAGCCAGCGAGTAGCCTGAGTGTTTATCATCATTGCATGTACGTGAATAAGTTTCGGTTTTGATATCTCTTTGAAACCGCTGTGTGTAGTCGACTTTGAAAATGAAGTTAAGGCGCATATAAAACCTTATTCCGGCCATATCCATATAGTTTTAGCCACTATAAATTCCGAATGAGCCAATCATAGCCAAATATCCATGCCTATAGCCATGAGTGTTTCTGAGACGACCCTACAACCCATTAAAAGCGTGGGGTAGGAGTTCGTATTTTTATTGGTTATTTGAGTCTTGGGATTTTTTTATTAGGAATTTATTATTTTTGTAATCAAGGACCACCATTAGAAAAAAATATAATAATAATAAAAAGAGAGAAACCCCATAAAAAGAATGAACGGGGGAGAAATAAAAAAAAAAGAAAAGAAAAAGAAAGATGGTGGGTCTTGTGTCATTAATTGCCTACGCGCTTGTTAAGGCTTGAGTTTAATTGTTTATTTTATGAAGCCTTATGTTTAAAAGGCAAAAGAGTTGTGATTAAGTGGTTTGAGCTTTCAGTCGGTTTTACGGTTTATGAGTTGAGAAATAGCCCATATTTTTAAGGCTACGTTATGAGAGTTAAGTGAGGTTTTTATTTTTGAGCGAGGTGAAGCAATTTGATTCTCAATTAGGTTAGGTTGAGTGAGTTATTGATCATGTTTGATCATGAGTTAGCCACACGACTTATATATTCCACACCCGTCCAAAGAGCCTTACACTACAACCCTTAAAGACCTTTTCTGATTCTTAGTTTAGACAGCACACTTAATTCGCGATTGAAAAGAAATTAATTTTCTGTGCTTATTTATTGTGCTTGTAAATTGTATGATTTGAGTGTATACACGTCCCATGCAGAAAATACTTGAGTGTTTTTTAGCGTACTTATATATATTATCCTTTGTGAAGAAGCATGATTTTATTTTGAAGCGACAATGTGATAATGGTCAAGTGTTTGACGTTGCGTGACTTGTACCTTTATTTTCAAAATTACGTATGTAGCATAGCACGACTCTTTGTTTGAACTTATTTTCATTCTAGCTATACTTCAAAATTATCGTTTGTTCGAGGACGAACAAACCAAGAAAGCGTGGGGTAGTTGATTAGAGTAGATTTGTCCTTATTTTTATTAGCTTTTTAGTTCGTTTATCTATTTATTTTTGGTATAAGTTGGATGATTTAAGAATAATTCCATAATTTTATAATTCCAGCTTATTTTACCGCATTTTGATCTTAATTAATGCAATTAGGTGATGTTTCGGTGTTTTTCACCTTACAGCTAAGTAACCGGAATAGTTTAGCACGTAAAAGACGAAGTTCGATGTTCGAGAATAGAAGAACAAGCTTTTCGGTGAAACGAGTAGCAAACGATCGAGAAACGGAGACCGACGCTCAGTCGCATCGACTGACGCGACCGTCGACGCACAGTCAACGCGAGCCGTGCCAGAGAGTCATGAACGCGTTAGTCGATGCTCAGTCGACGCACTACCGATGCTACGTTCTGAAGCATCGATGTCGACGCACCAAGGTCGACGCAACGTCGACGCTAGCTGCTGAAGCGTCGATGTCGACGCATCCCGTCGACGCTCCTGCCAGCCAACGCGCGCACCTGCTGACCACACCTGTCGAGCGCTGCCGACCAAGTCTGCCGAGTCCCTGCCGAGCACCTGCTCGCGTCAGTCGACGAACCGTCGACGCGACGGCCCAGAATTCGGAAATTAGGGTTTCTTGTGCGGCAAGACTTGTATCTATTATAAAACCCCCATATTTCGGATTTTGAGAGAGCATAACAAAAAGACTCAACATTATCCTAGGGTATTTTAGCATTCAATAACAATAAATCCACGTCTTATAACAAGATTTGGAGACGCGGATCAAGGATCGAAGTTCTACGCGTCCGAAACACCGATTTCGCGCTCGAGAATCCATCTTCGCCCAAGATCAGCGTTCAAACTCCGGAATAGCTGGAGCTTTTCATTGCTTTCCTTAGTTTCAATAAGTATTCCTAAACTCTTAGATAATCTTCTAGTTAGTTGTCTAGATAAATTCTTAGTTAATTCTAGTTTTAATTAGTTTAATAGTTTCTTATGCTTGGATATTGGATATTGGTTAATTTAGTTTATTTATGCGATTTAGTTTATGCTTAGTTAATGGTTCTTGGATTCGTATGATTCAATTGCTAGCGATAATTTCTTAAATTCATGCTTTTAGATATGATAATTAGTTCTAACCTTCGTAGCGTTAATTGGTAATTTAGTTATTGCTCTTAGTTGATAATTTAGAATAATTAATTTTATCAGCTTTAGTTTACTGCTTAGTTCGTAGTTGATAATCTAGTTGAAGTGATTAGTTTAATTAGTTTTAGTTTAATTATTGTTTTAGTTATGTAACGCCCCGATTTCACTTTAGTCGAAAAAGGTTTTATATTTTTTAAATAATTAAATGGAGAAATCTTGGCGTCACAATAAATGTCTAATTTTCACGATTTTAACATAAAAGATTCACGTATTTCAAAACGTTCAAGAAATTCGCAGCGGAAATAATCATAATGCAAATAACCAAGTTTTCAACAGTGGATAAAACGTAAAACAAGATTAAACCATAAAAATCCAATAACAAGAGTTTTCATTCCTCTCCTCGTTTCCCTTTCATTCGATATCTTCATTTGTACCTGAAAAACACGTCGTTGATTTGGGATGAGCTCAACGTACTCAATAGTTACACCGACTTAACCAATGCAAAATCATACAACTCAAAAATAGCACAAATGACCATAGAATTCATAGTTTTATCGTAGAAAATAAGTTGACTGCAGCTAAAACGCGCCGGGATATACCCGATAACCCTTTTCCCCGGTCACAGACACATTTGGTCTCTGGTTTTAATTCGTGGTTATAGCACGCTGGGATAAACCCAATGACCCTTTTCCCCGGTCACAGACACATTTGGTCTACGGCTATATTAGTTTTTGGAAATATAGAATCGCATGATACGCATAGCACATAAATTTGAGTACATAAAATTTAACATAGGTAAGTCAGTGGTCCCTACCTCGTAAAAATGTCGTGGAAAGTCGAGTGATATGCACGTAGTTGAAATCCTAAGTCTCCTTAATGCTCGTCACCTAATAAATCAGAAAAATATATTTTAATTAGTATTTTTCATAATTAGAATAGTAATACTAATAATAATAGTAATAATAATAACAATATTCATGATAATAATAATAATAATAATAATAATAATACTAATAATAATAATAATATAAATAATAATAATAATAATAAAATTGGACTGAAAGTATTTTATAAAATGTGTTTTGGGGATGGATTGGGGTTTCTAATAAATTGGAGGGCTGTATTTAGGCTAAATGGTAAAAATTGGGGGTTCAATTGAAAAGGGACTAAATGTTCTGGGGTCAATCTGCGATTTTAGGAAAATGGGCTGGTATTAAAAGGGTTTTCAGCCCATTAACCCTAAATCATCCGCCCGTTTCTTTTTTTTCCTTTCTCTCCTTTCTTCTCCCCGTCCAGAAATCGGCGCAGCAAAGGCCGGCCACTCGATGGCCGGCAACGGAAAACGGCGGCTGTGGAGAGCTGGCAGGGCCAATGGCGATTTCCGGTGACAACGACACGCAGTGGGGTCAGGCCTGGCCGGAAGTCCTCTCTGCCCCGTCTCCCTTTTCATTTCTTTCTTTTTCCCAAAAATCGGAATCGCGCAGCAACGGTGGTGAACAATCGGCGCGGGCGACCTTAGCCTTTGACCAATCCATGGCGGTGGCTCGGCGGAAGGTGGGGCGGCGGCAGCGACGAATGTTTGCGAGGCGTCGGCTTCTTCCCCAAAATTCGATGGCCGGCGACGGAAAATGGCGGCTGTGAAGAGCTGGCAGGGCCAATAGCGGTTTCCGGTGACAACGACACGCAGTGGGGTCAGGCCTGGC
>BMAC01000309.1:833447-846508 GCA_014905375.1 Phtheirospermum japonicum
TTTTGGAAATATAGAATCGCATGATACGCATAGCAACATAAATTTGAGTACATAAAATTTAACATAGGTAAGTCAGTGGTCCCTACCTCGTAAAAATGTCGTGGAAAGTCGAGGTGATATGCACGTAGTTGAAATCCTAAGTCTCCTTAAATGCTCGTCACCTAATAAATCAGAAAAAATATATTTTAAATTAGTATTTTTCATAATTAGAATAGTAATACTAATAATAATAGTAATAATAATAACAATATTCATGATAATAATAATAATAATAATAATAATAATACTAATAATAATAATAATATAAATAATAATAATAATAATAAAATTGGACTGAAAGTATTTTATAAAATGTGTTTTGGGGATGGATTGGGGTTTCTAATAAATTGGAGGGCTGTATTTAGGCTAAATGGTAAAAATTGGGGGTTCAATTGAAAAGGGACTAAATGTTCTGGGGTCAATCTGCGATTTTAGGAAAATGGGCTGGTATTAAAAGGGTTTTCAGCCCATTAACCCTAAATCATCCGCCGTTTCTTTTTTTTCCTTTCTCTCCTTTCTTCTCCCCGTCCAGAAATCGGCGCAGCAAAGGCCGGCCACTCGATGGCCGGCAACGGAAAACGGCGGCTGTGGAGAGCTGGCAGGGCCAATGGCGATTTCCGGTGACAACGACACGCAGTGGGGTCAGGCCTGGCCGGAAGTCCTCTCTGCCCCGTCTCCCTTTTCATTTCTTTCTTTTTCCCAAAAAATCGGAATCGCGCAGCAACGGTGGTGAACAAATCGGCGCGGGCGACCTTAGCCTTTGACCAATCCATGGCGGTGGCTCCGGCGGAAGGGTGGGCGGCGGCTGGGCGTCTGCAAGGCTCCGGCATTTGGGCGCGACGCTCCATCGTCTTCGGGCCCGGGTTGGATCGGCCGTGAAGGTGGTGGTTTTGGAGAAAGGCGGTGGTCGATGTGGCTGTGGTGGTGTAGGTGGGATTGTCGTGTGCCGTGGCGGTGGTTCCGACAGGTGGCGTTCGGCAGAGCGACGACAACAGTGGGGCGTGGGGGGCTGTCGGGCTTTGGGTTCGAGAAAAGCGTTGGCTTTGGTGGTTCGGGTTGGTGATTCGTCCGGAATATTTGTTGGCCGCAGGCTGGCGTACGGCTTGGAAACGGTTAGGGAAAATGGTGGTTTGTTTCGTGGTTTGCCGGCGATTGTGGTGGTGATGGTTGTTGTGCTAGAAAATTGGCATACGGGTTTGTGGGAAAATACGGGCCTCTGCTTGGGGATGAAGAAGTTGAAAAAAAAAGTTTTGGACAAAACCAATAATCTTATTACCTTACCTATTGTATTTGTTGTTCAGTTTTCTTTTAGAAAGGAAAAATATGAATGTAGAAGTTTTGCTGAAAGTTGGAACTGTGTTGTTGGTTGTGGCCGTAAGGTTCAAAAGGTGGGTTTAGCTTAGTTGTTTGTGGCTGAAACATGAAATGTGGGGATAAGGCTGGGTTTCCTTTATATACTCTTATATTTGGAAGGTTAGGGTTAGATTTTGGTGGGTTTGGGCCAAGTTTATGACATTGGGCCTTGAAGTTCAAAACCGTAAATAATTAAAAGACGACCCAACAGTAATCGAATAATTACATAGACGATTCAATAGATTAATTTAAATAAATGAATAAATTTCTAATAATTACAATAGATTCTTAAAATTTGAGAACTATAATTTAAGTAAATAAATAAACAAATTATTAGATACTTATAATTGTTTCTTTAAAGTTTTTAATATAATTTTTAATTGAAAACGAACTATATATTCGTTTTAAATAGAATTCTTAGATTCTTTAAAACTAAAATAGGAAATTCGTTTATGGCGACGAGCTCGGGACTAGAATTATATTTTTAATGCATGATGAAAATTAAATAATTAAATAATGTATTGGATGTATGGATGTTACAAGTTATAATGATCAATTCAATCCATTTAAAACCCCAAATGTATATGTATGTTATTCGTAATTGAGAAAAACATCCGAAAGACCGAACAGTTGTTTCCTCGAGAGATACGGCTCGAGTCAAACTCATCACCCTACAGTTACCTCGTACACTTGCAAGCAAACTGACGTGCTTTTAAATTATTTATTAAAACGGGTTGCACAAAAGTTTGAGTCACTTAGAATTAGATTCCTCCTATATTCTAAGTTACCATAATAATTATGGCTAATGACCATAAAATTTTTTTAGTTCGTCGGGGCCTTATACCATACCATCCATATGAGCCCACTAGGGACCAAATCCTGTTAACCATAAAACCCAACTCTCAGTACCGAGCTATTATAATACCATTTTACCCCATAAGAGCTTTCCACTCTTATGTATAGCTCGCCCCTCCTATAAGAGAGCTCACCCCTCCAATAGGAGAGGTTGCCTTATAGACCTAAACCCACGTGCATACCGACCTGAATATTGGATATCATATCAGCTAGTCCCCCATATTCTACTTGATTGAATGTAATCACAAGCATCTCAAGGGTCAACCCATGCGCCCCTTGGTACAAGCGTAAACTCTCAAAATTACATCAAACACCAGAATATTAAATTCATACTGCTATTGTGTTGGACACGTGCCGCCTGCCCATTTCCTCACAATAAAATATTCTCGTGCCAAAAACCGAAATGCTCACAGTTAACCTACCTTACCTTTAGTGTCGTTCCCAATTCACTCGTCCTTTCACCTTCCTTCTCTGTTAAATAAAACAAAAGAAGCATTTCACCATACGACATTGTAAAACCTCTAAGATTTTCCCATCAATAAAATCTCCTCTCCTTTGATCAAGAAACTCAACTCGGCAAATCTCAGATTTGCACTACCATGGGTAAGTACCCCTAATTCTATTAGTTTATTTTTTATAACTCATTCCACATTTCGATTGAATTTCCAATATTTTGAATATATCGTCTTCTCCCCCTTCCCCCATTTTCTATTTTGTTGCTACTGCGTGTTGTTTTTAACATCCACTGACTCCAATTCTCAGAAATGTAATTCCCCCATGAAATCAACCCCTAACCCAGACATTTCCTCCAAATGTGGATCCGTAGAAATTCCCCTAAATAGGAAAAATATTAGAAAGAATTCTAATCAACCTAGAAGCGACCTCATAGATGAACTAACGGGGAGCCCTACTTGGCCCGAGCTAGAAGCCCAGACTAGGGTTCTAATTGAGGGAGTACCTGAAGCCATCTCTATACCTCAATCGCGAGCTCCTCCTCCTTCATCTGACCCGGATTCTCATCTAACTAATTGAGTAACCATCGTTCCACCTTCTGCTCATGCCGACCTACCCATTCTTCCCCAAAGTACCAGGGTTACCATAGAGAACCCCTGGGTCCTCCCAGACCTTAGTTTACTCCCAACATTTATTAAGAACCTCCACCTTCCAGAAACCATATCTTTTTTTAAACTTGAGGCCGGCATGAATGACCCCAACAATCCCCCTCCTAATCACATTACTATTTTTGACGACCATGTACGGGCAGGGATTAGGTTTCCTATGCATCCCTTCATGGTCACTGTGGATGAAGAATATGGAGTACCCCTACTCTAAATGGATCCAAACTCTATTAGATTCATCAACAACTAATGTAGATTTCATTTTCTTTTGTTATGGAATAAAAAACCAGAAGGGCACATTTTACTTTTCTTCTCGTCATAAGGCACATTTCTTGTTCGCCCTTCTTCTAAAGTCCATGAATAGCTAGAAAAATTCTTTTTCCTTCGCTCCCACAACACACTAACCCTTTCCAACTGAATGGCAGGAGGTAATCCCTCCTCAAGAGCCAGTAGTTGTGAGGACAAACCCCTTCTCACTCCATAAGAGATACATAGATCTAATTGAGGAATGGAATAAATTCCCCCGTGACGTGATAAAGCTTACTGAGTCTGAAAGGGCGTATACTTTTTTTGGCCTTAGTCACCGACCTCTGAAGATGACAGAGTCTGAATTTGGTACGTTGATACTCCTTAGATATATTTTTCTTTATTTCATATCATGATGAATGATAAAAATCTTCTTTCCTATAGAACAATTCAGCCCGACCATAAACATTGAGGAGGAGGTAGAGACAGCTCTGGCGGTGAGGACTCAATTGGTGGAGATCGATGATGTTACTGATGACCCATTTTCCCCTCCGAACTTCAGTGGGCAAAGGCAGAAGGAAGAAGAGTGTGCGCGATCAATCTAGAGCTCGATCTGCATCTCATCACCCCAAATGCTGACGCACTCAAGGGGCATCTAGCTCAAGCTCGCCAATCTAATCCGGAAGCCTCCTAAACTGCAAGGATGGTGAATAAATCCTACCCTTCCTCAAGAGCCGAGTGTTAACCCCTGAAAAGAAGCACCTGGAAAGTCTAAGTATCCCCGAGTAGATGGACTTTTTGTCATGTCACTTCTCATAGGTAATGACCTTCCCTACACAAAGCTTTCTTGTTAATATCCTTAAGAAATCTTTAAATTATACCTTTCTTAAAGCTTGATAGAGCATGTTCTTGTATCCTTGTCCAATTATCTGTTGGCCATTAACTCCGAAGATGAATCACTGTATAAGTGGAAGAAGGCGAACATCGAGCTAGTAGCCCAGGACAATAAACAGATTGAACGACTCTCCTTAAATCAAGGTGAGTTGGATGAAGCTCGTCGTCAGATAGCGGCCCGCGAGGAAGAGTTGAACATCTTAAGGTGCCAACTAGAAATGACAAAGTCTGAGGCTCCAGCTGAGCTCTCCCACTTAAAGAAAAACCATCAATTGGAGCTAAATGGTCTCTATGAAAAGCCACGGGAAAAAGAGCAGGAGTTTTATGTAGATCATGGTGGTGGAGTCAAGGAGGGTCGCCGCACATTCTCGAGGAGTGAGGTAGGTCGGTGATTCATCACGGTGTATAGAACGAGCCTAATGCCGACCTACCTGCATACCACAATATTCCTCTAAAAGTTCAGCAAGGGGGCAAAGTTGTATCTCAAGACCACTATCGAGCGGGCCAAATAACAAATCCAAGAGGCGGGTCTCAATTTCTAGCTAGACGAGGAGATTCTAGAAAAGAATCTTTTGACTTTTGGAAGAGCGATATCGATCAGCCCAGGAAGGCCATGTGGTGGAACAAGTGCACGGCTCAGGCAGTTGTCTCTAATGGTCTCAGCATCGAGCTCAATGTCCCACTACATGAATTTGTTCCCCATGATTCACTAGTTGCTCCTTAATTTATTTTGTATTATATTATCATTGTAAAAACCATCACCCATTTGTAATGAAATTTTATTTTTCCTGCACAAGTAATTTTAGCTATAAATAAAATTGTATCGTAATTTATGAAAACTTACACCTCTTATCCTCCGACCTCAAATGCCATCAAGGTAACCATAAAACCTACTATCATCAATAACCTTTATTCCATTGAAACATAAAATTATAACTCGAAAATCTGTATAAATGCCTTAAACATAAAACCATAACCTTGAAATATCTACTTAAGCATCGCCTTATAACCATGAAACCTGCTAACCGTAAACCTCTACATAAGGTCTTAATATCATAACCATCATCGGCTAATCAATCAGCCCACATCGCTAAGCACATCCATAAAACTTCCGCCGACCTATACAAGCTTCGGCTCATAAAAATCAAAAAAAAAAAATCACCATAAAAGTATCACCGACCTATGCAAACCTTGAACCATTCATATTTATATAACCATATTACTATTCACGTTATGACCTAAATCAAACTTGAGATTCTACCGTAACCACCTATTCCAAACCGTAGACCATAACCATTCAAACTAATTCGACTTTGTTAAATCAAGTAGACCATATATACCCATATAAATCAAACAACATATATAAGACCAAAAGAATCAACCAGTCCCCCATGTTTAGGTAAATTAGACCAAATTGATCAACTAATCTAGCCAACTCATCCAGATAAACACATAATCAGATAACCTAATAAACCTATTGAGGTCACACTAATTGGGCCATACAAATAGTTGGACTTTTACCATTACCATAAAAAACTCTAAACCATAACTATGAAAACCATAACCATAACCATGAAAAACCATAACCATAACCATCGCCGACCTTAAACAAGCATCAGCCCCTATCCAAACAAACCATACAACCATAACCATGAACCATCGCCGACCTAATGAAAACGTTAACCCATATCCATAAAAATCAAACATCAAACCATATCCATCACCAACCTATCAAAGCTTCAACCCATATCCATAAAAAAGCCATATAAACTATAAACCATAATCTGTCGCTGACCTAAACAAGTGGCAACCCATATCCATAAAAACCATAAAAACCATAATCCATAAACTATAATCCATCGCCGACCTAATGAAAGCATCAACCCGTAACCATAAATAATCATAAAAATCATAACCATAAACCATCACTGACCTAATGAAAGTACCAACCCATAACCATAAAAATATAAAAATCATAATCTATCGCCGACCTAATAGAAGCGTCAGCCCATAATTATAAAAACCATAATCCATCACCGACATAATAGAAGCGTCAGCCCATAATTATAAAATCCATAAAAATCATAATCCATCGATGACCTAATAGATGCGTCAGCCTATTGTTATAAATCCATAAAAATCATGACCATCTCCTAACCAAATATGCATAATACTTCTTCAAATGGAAAATATCCTAGCTCCTTAGTATTGCCTTTCCTTCCTCATCTTCTAGCACATATGCTCCCTGTTTTAGTACTTTGATCACCTTGAATGGTCCCACCCAATTAGTGTCCAAATTTCTTATGGTATATATCTTGTCGGCACGCCTTATACCAGATCGCCGACTTGAAATTGCCTCTTTTTTACCCATTGATTATATGTCGCCTAAATCCTTTGCTTGTGTTTTTCTACACACTTTATCTCTTATTTCCTCAATTGTCTCCAAAGCTCCCCTAACCAATCATTCATTCTCCTTTGTATTGAAAGTTTCCAGGCGATGTGATCCCCCTACTACCTCTGCCGGAATGACAGCCTCCATACCATAGACCAAGATAAAAGGTGATTTTACTGTGGTAGTTCGTGGGGTTGTCCAGTAAGCCCATAAAACCAAGGATAGCTCCTCAAGCCACATCCCCCCTATTTTTTCCAGCCTTAATTTTGTTCCCTGCATAATAATTAAATTAGTAACTTCAAGCTGCCCGTTCGCCTGAGGATGTGATACTGAAGCAAGTCGTTGTTTCATCCCCATCGTTTTGCACCAATCCTGCATCAAGTGACCTACAAATAATACTTTTATAAAATAAAATCCATTATCGTCTGCTTGGCTATGTTGGTCACAGCCTTGGCCTCCACCCACTTTGTGAAGTAATCCATCGCGACCACCAGGTAAAGCTTTTAACAGGGCATCCTTGGCAATGACCCTACTATATTAATTTCCCATTGTGCAAATTGGCAAGGAGATATCATCGCCATCATGTCTTCTATCGACACATGGATTATTGGCGCATGCATCTGACAATTCTTGCAAGTCATTACGAGCTCCCCAGCCATCCCCTTCATTCCTAGCCAAAAAAACCCAGCTCGCAAAGCAATCCTGACCAACACTCTACTCTTTTCATGATCGCCGCAATAACCTTCATGTATCTCCCGCGGCACTTCTAACCCCTCTCCTCGTGAAAAACACTTAAAGTATTGTCCAAAGTGTGATCTCTTTTATAGGTGTCCATTCATCAAGCAGAACCAAGTCACTATCCTGGCCTCCATGCTAGAATATTGTATATTCCTGTTGACACTTTATCAAGAACCTCCCGAATCGATGTTCGCCAATCTCCACATTCTTCTATTTTAATTACCTCTTTCCGCTTTTTCGAACTACTATGAGATAGTTCCATCAAAGTAACAGTCCTCGTGTTGCAAGTCCCCAATGCCCCTGCCATCTTGGCGAGCTGATCTGCCCTTGTATTTTCTGCTCGTGGTAGATGCTCTAACCTGAACTCCTCAAACTGAGTTATTCCTCGCTTAAGGTTTCCTAAATACTACTGCATACGATCTTCTCTTGCTTCAAAAGACCCATCACACTGGTGAGCTACCAGCTGAGAGTCGTGTACACCTTTAACTGTTTTACCCCTAGATCGCCCGCCATTTTGATTCCCTATAATAATGTCTTATATTCAGCTTCATTGTTTGAGGCTTTAAACCCCATCTTTATCGCGAAATCCAAGTTTGCCCCTTCAAGACTAGTTAAACGACTCCTAGTCCTGCGCCAGTTGTCATGGCTACCCGTCTACATGCCATAACTATGCCTTCTGTTCAGCCTCTTTCTCCTCAAGATGCACCATCCCCTGTAAAATATCAGCCAACACCTGTGCCTTGATCGCTGCCCTTGGCTCGTATATCACATCATATTCACTGAGCTCTACTGCCCACTTCACCAGTCTCAAGACCTGCTTGAGTGCTAAATTGGTTCGTACCTTGACCCTATGACCCAAAAAGTAAGGTTGCAACTTTCTTGCCGTGTAAATAAATGAGAATCCACCCTTTTCCAATTCTAAATAGTTCAGCTCGGCCCCTCTAAGCATCCTGCTGATGTAGTACATAGGCTTTTGAAAACCCGTCTCTTCCTTAATTAATATTGAGCTTACTCCTCTCCAACCAATATGTAAAGAATTAAGTCCTCCCCTGGAATGGGCTTCGTCAATAGTGCGATCTCGGCTAGATATTCCTTGATCTTGTCAAAAGCCTCTGCTGCTTCCTTAGTCCACTCGAACTTGGACCCTTCTGCAAAGTTCTAAAAAAGGGAAAACCCTTCTCAGCCGACCTGGATATAAATCGACTGAGCCCTGCAATAAGGCCTATTAACACCTGTACATATCTTACCATCCAAGGGTGGGGCATCTCCACGACAGCTCGTATTTTCTAGGGGTTCACCTCAATACCTCTCGCTATTATCATGTACCCTAAAAACTTACACTAGTGGAAAAAAGGCGATTCAAGGCGCTTCTTAAGGCCTATTTGTGGCGCTATTTTAGCGCCACAAAATCCTGCGACTCTTATAAGGATTTTCTACTCAAGGCGCTTGTTTAGCGCCACAACAAATGGATCAGCATGGCGCTTTTATTTAACAAGTGCCCCTAATTTCGTTTATAAATTAAAGGGCATACTTGTAAGAAGCGCCTCATAAATGGAACGCGTGGTGCTAAATATATATGAGGCGCCTCTAATTATTCTAAACTCGTGGCGCTAACTATATAATAAGTGCCTCGAATTATTCTGGACGCGTGGCGCTATATATATGAGGCGCCTCTAATTATTCTGAACGGGTGGTGCTAACTCTGTAGCAGGCGCCTCGAAAAATTTAAATAATTGGTTCACTTCTTACGGAAGCGCCACAAAACTCTTTTATTTATTTATTATTATCATTATTTCACTATTAAACCACAAATTCCTGTTTTTCAAATTCCACAAAATAACTATCAAATAAACTCAACATAATTAAATCAAAAATGCCAACAATAACACAACAACACAATCTTTTTTTTTCTAAAATAAGGCATATATACGTACCAAAGGAAAAGTACAATACAATGTCATCATGATCAACTGGTTTTACAGATCAACAACCAACAACCAGAGACTCCAAACAAATTAAAATAAAAAGCAAACTGTAGACAACAGAACCAAAACTCAGCTTGCAAGCAAAAATCTACAAGGGCAAAAGCAACAAAAGAAACTAAAACTGAACCAAGATAGCCAAGTGATTAAGAAGCCAAATCCTGCAGAGCAACAATATTAACAAACTGCAATCAACTCACCAGGGGAGAAAAAAACCACTTGGCTATCAACAAAAATCACTTGACCTGAGAAGCCAAGAAGAGAAACTGCAACTGAAAATATAATTTCCTAGCTGTACCTCCTTCAGACTCATGCCACCCACCAACATTCATGTAAATATCATTTTGCAAACTACTAATTTGAAATAAAATCGACAAAGTATTTAGCCCACTCGTTTCGAATCTCATTGAGCTCCGCTGTTGAATAACTAGTTTCGTTTGTTCTCCAATCCTAAAATAAATATATTGAAACAAAGCACTTAATTAAATGACACAAATAAATAAATAAATAATAAAAGTTAATTTGATTAGAATTTCTTCTAAAAGCAGTTATTCACTAATGGGCTGGTTTATTTGTCATTGCAGGTATACAAGCAAAAATGCTTTACCATTTCAGCACTTTGTTATGTCATCTATATAAACCACAATGTCAGGTGCATGTGCAGGGGAAACATTTTGCAAATACGAGTTTAATATCATTTCCATGTGCATGGTAATTCATTTTTCTTATGTAATTATGTTTTTTTTTTGTTGTTGAAATAGTTTGCTACATTTATGATTGCAAGAAAATATTTGTTAGTATTTCAAAAGGCTATGTTAATTATATTTGTAATCATGTATTTAGTGTTTTAGAAAACAAAAGGCACTGGATAGAGAACAAAGAAAGCAAAGCATATTGTGGTTAAAAATCAAGGATAAGGATTATGTCAAATGTCCTCTTTTCCATGTGTCTTGTCTTGGCAAGATGAAGAAATACAATTCGCCAAAGAAACATAAGATAAAAATATCACAATAGCTCAAATCTTGTTGTTGCTTGATAACTTAAATCAATTGACAATAGCAATAAACTAAAACCGGTAGTTGATACCACAATATGAAATACAACAATGCAAAAAGGAATGGTGTCTGAATGTTACATGTATCTTTGTTTAGACATTTGCTTGTATGGAAAAGAGACATTGTGAACTAGCTTTCCAGTTTTCTGTATCTCTTTATTATTGTTTTTCACTCTATTTTTATTTATTATTTATTTTATTCATGCCATGGATCACTCTCGTTTTCTCCAAGACCCTTATCCTGGGCTTATTATAGTTAGGTTGAAGATGATTCTACTGACAGAGATAATGTTCTTTTCCAGTCGAATTATTACAGAATTATTATTATTATTATTATTATTATTATTATTATTATTATTATTATAAAAAACTTACAGTTATAAAAACCTTTCAAACATAATAAAACAAGTAAAATTTAAAAAAAAACTTACAGTTCCAATATTGTGAATATTCTTCTCAATAATCTCGAACATGTATCGCATCACATAATAACCACATTCAGTAGGCCCCGGTTGCTTGCGACACTTGAAAAAAACCCGACAAAAACATTAGCAAATTCATAAACATATAAAAAAACCCCGATGATTTGACCAAGTAAGAACATTAGCAAATTCATAAACATATAAAAAAAGTAAAAAAATTGTATTTTTACATACCTTCACCTTCTCCAATGATAGTGCAACATTGCGGACCCCATTATTCATCGCGGCAACCTTAAAAGGGCTGCATTCCAAAGTGGGAAATAAAATTTTATTGACATGTTGGCAGAATAGTGCACACGGACAACAACCAATTTTTCTAAACACACGCATGACATGTTTGAGGAGATTCAAGGCTCGATAATTGGCTAAATATGCCGAATAATATGACTCGATAAATTAACTTATAATTTCAAGTCGTCCAATAGTTTAATTTTCGGCGTGCAAGCTGGGTCGAACAAGTAAACTTGCCTTGTGCACGGGCATATAGCAATCAATATCCAATGGTGCCTATAATTAAAATAATATAAGAAAAATTAAAGAAAATAAAATATAAATTAAAAAAAAAAAAAAGTTTCGGGGCAGAATTAAAAAAAAATAAAATATGGAGAGCGGACGCCACTGTGAGTGGCGTCCCGGGGCAAAATTGAAAAAAAAAAAGTTGGAGAATGATACATAACGGAATCTACGACAAATATTGTTTAATGACTGGTATTAAATCACCCATATATTACTAATTCCTTCCTCCACGTGATTTAATGACTGGTTTTCTTTCATTGTGCCTGTACTTTTATTTTTCTTATTTTTCTCGTATAATTTTCTTTTCTCTGTCCTTTCAGTTGTATGAATTTCTTTCCCCAAAATTTTATATCCATTATTTTTTTTTCTTACTATTTTATCCTCTCTATCTCTTTTATGCGGCGTGTTGGCTCGAATTTAAATCGAAAAATAAATTTAGTTACATTCACTTCGATTTGTCGTCTTTGCCAACCTTGCAGCTCAAAGTGTTGAATTTTCAGATGGCTTTAATTTGAATGGCGTCCCGCTTATTTTTTTTTTATTCTCATTTAAATAGTGTATATAAATCCAACACTTTGAGCTGCAAGGTTGGCAAAGACGACAAATCGAAGTGAATGTAACTAAATTTATTTTTCGACTTAAATTCGAGCCAACACCCCGCATAAAAGAGATAGAGAGGATAAAATAGTAAGAAAAAAAATAATGGATATAAAATTTTGGGGAAAGAAATTCATACAACTGAAAGGACAGAGAAAAGAAAATTATACGAGAAAAATAAGAAAAATAAAAGTACAGGCACAATGAAAGAGAACTAGTCATTAAATCACGTGGAGGAAGGAATTAGTAATATATGGGTGATTTAATACCAGTCATTAAACAATATTTGTCGTAGATTCCCGTTATGTATCATTCTCCAACTTTTTTTTTTTTCAATTTTGCCCCCGGGACGCCACTCACAGTGGCGTCCCGCTCTCCATATTTATTTTTTTTTAATTCTGCCCCGAAACTTTTTTTTTTTTTTAATGTAGTCCGAGACGCCACTGTGAGTGGCGTCCCGAAATTTTCCCAAAGCGAGACGCCACTCAGAGTGGCGTCCCGACCTAGATTTTTAATTTTTTTTTCTGTAATACTTTTTCAATTTTGAATAAAAAATATAATATTTATTTAATAAACCCTGTTGCATGTCCACTAAATATAAAGATCTTATAAGAAAATAATAAAATAGCATAATGCATTACCCCCAAGTACTACCATAATCATACTACTATACTATTGTCTATTGCTAATCACCACGTGTACTTTTGATGTAAGCGAGTTGCGGAAAGAGTCAAGGTGATTCATGCGACCCTGCCTAAAATGACAGGCCCCACCACCCGAAAAGTCATCCGTAAA
>BMAC01000309.1:856145-872317 GCA_014905375.1 Phtheirospermum japonicum
ACGGTGTGTGTAATTAGTGAAACTTAATAAAAAAAATACTTTGGCAACCTAAAAGAAAATATTTAGAAACTGCAACAAAAAAATCGAAGTCTTTTAAATTTACAAATACGGTAAATACCCCTTAACAATTGCTTTCACTTTACAAAGTTATCGGGGAATGAAACACTTATAGATTAATTCATGAGGTAGAACAAAGCTATATCCCAAGCAATAGTTAAGAAACAATAACCAAACACGATACACCTATTCTGATTAATGAAACTTAAAAAATACTTTGGCAACCTAAAATTTCCACTGCAACAACAAAGAAATTCAATCCACCACAAACAATTCAAAAAAATTGTAGATAACACGGAAACTGGAACTCTTCAATTAAAAAGGAAAGTAGCTTCTCAATTGCATAAGTTAATGAAATTAAAATAGGATCCAATAAAACCAAAATAAATATCCCTAAATTAATTAAAAAATGAAAGGGGGTAATTACCACATTGAATAGGGGCGCCGGAGAATTGGAGGTGTGTGTCCGTTGGTCTGAAATTTTGGAGCTCCCTAAGTCTGAGAATTTTGGTAACGAGCGACGGCGAGATTTTTGGAGTATGCTCGGATGCAAGTCTGAAATTAATAGCCTGAGATTTTGGAGTGCTCGTGAAGAAGATGCAAGTCTGAATTTTCTTGGTGAGGACTGAGGAGCGAGGGAGCTTTCTTTTGGTGAAAGTTTGAGATTTTTGGATTGCCCTATTTCTTGCCGGTGCGAAGCTGAGCGCACGCAATCAATGAATTTTCGGGATGATGGGGCTGGCTTTTTTGATTTTGCCCAAATAATTAATTGGAGAGCCCTAAATAAATTATTTGTGGCGCATTAAGAATAAGTCGCCATTTAAAGGATTCAAGGCGCCTCTACAAATGAAAGCGCCTTCGGATGTTTGTGGCGCATTTGAGTGTAAGTCGCCATTTAAAACATTTGAGGCGCCTATACAAAATAAGCGCCTTCTGATAAATAATATTAGAGTCGCTAATTTACTAAAGTGCCTCTAATACTATTTTATATGGCACTTGTTATATATAAAGTGCCACTCTAATAAAATAATTTTATTCTTAATACAATTAATTGGTGCTTGTTTCTACTAAAGCGCCATTATTACTTATTAAATGGCATTTTTTATACAAATCGCCTCTTATGAGGCGACTCTAATTGATTTTTTTCCACTAGTGTTACCTGACCGAACCCCAAAAGCATACTTCTTTGGTTTCAGTCGCAACCCATACAAACTTAATATGATAAAGGCTTTCCTCATATCACTCACATGTGACTCCGATTTCTTGCTTTTCACCAGCATATCATCTACGTAAACCTCCGTGGTTGACCCCAACAGGTCTTTGAACATCTTGTTCACCAATCTCTAGTAGGTCGCCCTTACATTTTTTTAACCCAAATGACATGGAAACAAAATAATACGTACACATCGAGGTGACAAAGATCACCTTAGGTTGATGATTCAAGCTTTTTGGTTGCCTACTTATGAAAATGTGTCAAAAATTCAAAAGCTTGCCCGCAAGAGAACGGGGTCGCGCGTAGGTTGGCAAATTGACTCGAGTCGTCTCTCGAGGAACATACAATCGGAATCTTTAAATAGTTTTGTTCAATTTCAAATAACAAATACAAATAAGGGGGTTTTTTGATGAGGATAATTAACTACGAACTTAAATAGCAAATACTTAATTTAAAAACGCTAAATTAACTAAACTTAGATTAATTAACTAACTAATAACTTAAACTAAACAATCAGAAACTAATTTAATAACTCAAAAGTAATTCATATTCAGCAATTTAAACTAAACATTCAAATAGTAAACTACTAACTGTTACTGCTAACTGTTGGTCCAACCCTTAGCAGTAACGGTTAACACTAACTGTTGGCAGGAACTTAACATGAACTGCATGCATAAACTATCTCCAACCAACAGAATATTAAACTACCAACAATAAGCATATAACATTGAAAATAAACTAAGATAAATTAACTAAATACGTTCAGCGAATCAAAACGAAGCAAACAATACGAACATAAACAAACCAATATTCTAAAACTTGAAAACTAATGATTAAAACTAAGTAAAAGTGCAAAGTACTCATTTAAGCTACCGGAAATCGAAAGATCTTCGGCTATTCCGAAGAGTGAACGCAGCGAACAGAACTCCAATGGATTAATCGGCGTCGAACGGCTTGAGAACTCATCGTCGTTGATTCTTCGTTTCTCCTTGATCGTCGCGTCTTGTTGTTGTTCTCCGTCTCCGAAACCCTAGGATTAATATCTTTTTTTAGGGTTAGAACACGCATGCACTGACCTCGATGATCAAAATTCGGATTAAGAAGGGTATTTATAGGATTTTCTGTGATCTGGGCCGAAAACCTGTCTGCTGCTTCTGAGCCCCGCTAACGGTTGGTTGATAACGGTTGGTGCAACCGTTAGTAGCAACCGTTAGTTGCTTCTTCTGCCTTTCGGGCCTGTTACGAACAGTTACGGCTAATGGTTGGTGCTAAAGGTTGGTGTAACCATTAGTGCTAAGGGTTGGTGCAACCGTTAGTGCTAAGGGTTGGTGCAACCGTTAGTGCTAAGGGTTGATGCAACCGTTAGTAGCAACCGTTAACTGCTTCGTCTGCCTTTCGGGCTTGTTACTAACAGTTACGGCTAATGGTTGGTGCTAAAGGTTGGTGTAACCGTTAGTGCTAAGGGTTGGTGCAACCGTTAGTGCTAAGGGTTGGTGCAACCGTTAGGAGCAACCATTAACTCCACAAACTTGCTACTTTTCGCCGGAAAGCTCGATCTTCATCTCTCGATCATTGTACTTTATCTCTAACTATGCTGAACTCTCCGGTTACTTAGCTGTAAAGTGAAAAACATCCAATAATCACTTATTTTGCATCAATTAGATCAAAACACGGTAAAATAAGTCGGAAATCTAAATATACGAAATTAAGCTTAAACGGTCCAACTTATACCAAAAACACTAACAAAAAGATACTAAAACACTACTAAAAATAACCACAAATGCATGTTAATCAACTATCCCACGCTTTATTTGTTTGTTCATCCTCGAACAGACGTTAGATTCCAAGTGTAACTTAGAAAGAAGATAAGTTCAAGCAATGAGTCGTGCGTTGCTACATATATAATTTTGAAAGTATAGGTACTAGTCACGCAACGTCAAACACTCCACCCTTATTACATTATCGCTTCAAAATCAAATTCATGCATCCTCTCAAAAGGGAAATATTTAGGGGTGATCACTCAAAGCACTCAAGCAGTTGCTGCATAGGAGGTGTATACACTCAAATCATACAATTGCATGCACAATAAACAAGCTCGGAAAATCAATCTATTTTTCAATCGCAAATTAAGTGTACTGTCAAAACTAAGAATCGGGAAAGGACTTTACGAGTTGTAATGTAAGGCTCTTTGGACGGGTATGGTATATATAAGTCGTGTGTCTAATCGCTCACTTAACCTAATCTAATCATGAAGCAAAATTCTTCACCTCGTTCAAAAGAAAAACCTCACCAAACACTCAAAACGTAGCCATAGGCTATTTCTCAACTCGTAACTCTAAAACCGACTTTAAGCTCAGACCACTTAAACACAATTGAAGCTCATGATATGCTTCTTAATACAACTCAACTCTTTGCCTTTTAAACCTTAGGCTTCATAAAATAACAATAAACACAAGCCTTAATAAAATGCGTAGGCAATTAATCAACACTATCCACCATCCTATTTCTTTTTCATTTTTCTATATTTTTTTTGATTTTTCCCCTTTATTATTTTTATGAGGTATTATTTTTTTTATTTTTTTTTTCGGATGGTGGTCCTAAATTACAAAAATTCATAAAAATCATAAATTCCTAATAAAATTTTCAAGACACTTATAACCAATAAAAATAAAGAACTCCTACCCCACGCTTTTATAGGATTTGTAGGGGTTGACTCGATAAAATCACTCATGGCTATAGGCATGGATTATTTGGCTATGATTGGCTCATTCGAAATTTACAGTGGCTAAAAATATATGAATATGGCCGGAATAGGGTTTTATATGTGCCTTAACCTCATTTTCAAAGTCAACTACACACAGCGGTATCAAAGAGATATCAAGACTGAAACTTATTCAAGTACATGCAAAGATGATAAACACTCAGGCTACTCACAGGCTTTTTGCATGAAAAAGTCTTGAATTGACGCTGCTTTTAAGTTTTTGTGAAATCAATTGCGTCCAAGTACCAATTTACAAAATATATAAATAATAAGCTTGAAAAATTTATGCACTTATGCACGCTCAAAAGACAAGAACCTTAAATCATTCTTAGTTAACTTCGACAGCCAAGCCATAGAAACAAGAATAAGCATGGGAATAGTAATCAATCACGTAAAGTATTAGCTAAGACAAACCCACGAAAATTTTTAAATGTTTGCACAATTTTCAATTATAAATCACAACTCAATCATCCCCCCTTTAAAAATGTGGCAAACTCTTGGTTGCCATAAATATAAAGAAAATAAGCACAAGGGAGATAATAAAACATCCCTGAAAAATCGATAGTTGAGCTTCTCCAAACGCGCTTGTGCGATAACTCCTCGTATTGAACTCGTGAGTGGATTATCTTGAAAGAAAAACCTACAAAAACAAAACAAATAATAAAAGCAAATTAACTAATATTTTATGGAATTCTGACTTTCTCAAATTTTTTTTTAAGAAAAAGAAAACGGAAAGTAAAAGATATGATTGTAATCAATTGCGTCGCGCAAGTGTCCGGTGGCACATCGTTCGGAATTTGAAACGGCCGGATTGCGGCTCAACGTCGTAAATGGCTGGATTGCAGCTCATCGAAAGGGTTACCGGACTGCGGCTAACGGTAGGTTCAGCGGTTGATTTTCATTGTTAACGCCTCGAGTGGAACTAGCAGTAAGGCCTTGCGGTAGCGAGCTACTGCTATAACCATTAGTTGTCCATATTAAGTGAATTTATCGTATTTTCTGCACATCAACACACACATAAACGTACCACGGCAATTGACACAATATAAAAACAAAAATAAAATAAATAAAAAAATTAAAGAAAATGAAAACTAATGAACGCTTGGGTTGCCTCCCAAGAAGCGCAACGTTTAACGTCATATGCTCGACGTAATTTTCTTGTTCAGTTCCTAGATCGTGGTGGGTCCACGAACTCCTTCTTACTTCTATCTTGACTCTTTGTATATTTCTCGTAATAAGGATTAAGTCGATGCTTATGGACTTGGAATCCCATCTTTGCACTCTCATCGTAAATAGTGGCGACTCCATACTCATCCATCTCTTTTATTCAAAATGGTCCACTCCATGCGACTTTAAAACTGGTTGGATCAAACTTACGATCGGAATTATATAGCACTAGTTGACCAACCTCGATTTTCGTATCATGAGTCTTCTTGTCATAAACCTCGCTCGACTTCTTCTTCTCTGTCGTCCAATCCTTGCTAAGTGCCTCGCCCTTGTTCTTTGCACGTTAAAAATTCTTGTAGGGGTCAAGGGAAACAATTCTAGATTGATTATGCGGTGGCTTCGCCTCCTCTCAAAACTTCAAACGATTTTGTTGCGGTTTCGACTCCACTTTTGGCCCGACATTAGGTACGTCGCTCTCTTCGCGTACTTTGGTACCACAACCAGCAATTCCATCTATGATTTCTCTAATATCAATCCCCAACAACTCGATCAATTCATCTACACTCAAATGCTCCTCATCGTCCCCATCGTCCAAGTTGTCTTTAGCGGAAATGCTTTGGAGGTCATGGACACAAGAATCTATTGGATCCACGAAAGAACATTCGTCTTGCATAAACGGTGAAGGAGTGTTGTGAAAATCTTGAAGTGAAAACATCACCGTTTCGCCTAAGACGGACATTGACATCCTCCCCTTGTTTACATCTATCAACGCGTGGGTAGTAGACATAAAAGGTCGTCCCAATAAAATGGTGTGTTCTTGATTTGCACTTTGCACATCACCAATGTCCATAATAACAAAATCGACCGGTACTACCAACTTATCAACTTGCACCAGGACATTCTCCACAATACCCAAGGGTAACCTTATCGATGTATCCGCCAATTGTAGTCTCATCGTAGTCGGCTTTAGCGGACCTAGGTCGAACTCCTTGTAGATAGAGTGAGGCATCAGATTTATGTCAGCGCCAAGATCAAGCATCCCCTTCGCTGTTTGTCCATTCCTGAGGGAAATAGTTATGCAAAAGCTCCCGGGATCTTTCTCCTTGGGCGGCAATGGCTTTTTGAATATTGCACTCACGTCCTTTGTTAATGTGACAAACTGATTAGCCTCTCGGCGTCTCTCTCGTGATGCCAATTCCTTGAAAAACTTCACATACGCGGGCTTCGTCTTTATCACCTCAATCAAGGAGATTAATGTTTACGTTCTTCAGTAAATTGTACAACTCCATAAACTTTTTATTTTCTTTTGCTGGACGTAATCGACTTGGGAAAGGAACATGATCATAAATCGACAATTTCCTTGGTGGTGCAATCAAGGGATCATCGACGTCGTCAACTGCTATAGAAGAATTCTTTCTTTCCAGTGGCCCTGGAACATACGAAATTTTCGATTTATGCATTTGATCCTTTGGCTTGGCTATATCTTCTTGAGGTTGGATCGGTGCTGGAACTTCGGTTTCTCTCTCTTCTTCTTCCTTATCCTTCTCCATGCCATTATTTACCACTTTCCCATTTCTCAGTACATGAATAGCTGAGGCTTGCTCTGTTTGACTTGGGAACCTGTCCTTTTCTTTACTTAATCTCTCAATGTCATCCGCCAATTGCCCAATTGTTCTATCCATTCGCTCCTTATTCTTCGCGAGATCTTGCGCAAATGAATTTTCCATTCTCTCTAAAGTCTTGGGAAGATCATGCGAAATTGTTTTCTCAATTCTTGGCGAGATTTAGTACAACCTGGGAGAGATCGTCCATTTTTGTGTTGACTTTCGCAAGTCCTTCTCGATTATGGAGTGTCTCAGCTACTTGGTTCTGCTGCCATAATAGCAGTTGGTCATTTGCTTGCACAGGCGCAGGCGCTTGTGCGGGGCCATATTTGGAGTTTGGAAGATTTGGAAGTCCTGGATGATACGGATTTCCCGCTGGAGGTTGAGGTTGGAGATTTTGAATAGCCTTGGCCTCTGTTTCTTCAAACACAGTTGTACATACGCTGGCTACATGTCCTTGCAATCCACATCGTGCACATAACTTCATAGTCT
Organism: Phtheirospermum japonicum; assembly: GCA_014905375.1. NCBI lineage: Eukaryota > Viridiplantae > Streptophyta > Magnoliopsida > Lamiales > Orobanchaceae > Phtheirospermum > Phtheirospermum japonicum. The sequence goes on from BMAC01000309.1 coordinate 863,440, forward strand.
TCTTCAATTTTGCCATCTCTTCTTTTAGGGCGGCCAACTCTTTGGCCATCTCTTCGAGCTTAATGTCTCTCTCGTTTGGCATCTCAGAGGCTTCTTTGGTCATAATCGTTCGTGGTCGAGAATTAGTTTGTCTCGATTTCTCGCTCATCCTCTCAAATAGTTGCTTGGCTTTCGTCGCCGTCAAGTTCCCAAAGTCTCCCCCAGCAGCTACTTCTACGTTATTTTTGTAAGAATCCAAAAGTCCTTCGTAGAAAAGTTGATTTACCATTCCCGGAGAGTTGTGATGATGTGGGCAAGCTTGCAATAGAGATTTGAAACGTTCCCACCCCTCGTGAAATAGCTCCCCATCTTGCTGGACAAAGTTGGCTATTTGTCTCCTTATGTGACCCATCGTCTGTGCTGAGTAGTACTGATTAATGAATTTATCGCTCACCATGGGCCAGTCGATCAGAGATCTCGGTTCCAGTGATAGTAGCTAAGACTTGGCTTTATCCTTCATGCAACTCGGAAAACACACCATTTGAAGGTCTTCGTGATGAAGCCCCAGAGATGGAATCCTACTAACTTCGGCATAGAACTCCTTTAGGAAGGTCAATGGATCTTCGTTGGCGAGGCCGTGAAATGTCGGGAGGTTGTTGATGATATGAGGTTTCAACTCGAAGTCTCTTGCAGTTCTTCCCAACACAATGGCAGAGCTATAGGGACCCACTTGAGGAGTTGTGAACTCTCTTTGCCTTGGTTCGCGCGCCTCCCGTTGGTATCTCTCTTGGTTATTTGGCCTTGCGTATTTGTTTCTCTCATGGTAATCGTCATTTGCAAGCCAGTCATTGACCCACTCTTCTCCATGGTAAGATCTCTCAGAATAGTCGTCCGGAATGTGGCGGTAGCGATTCCTATCTCCCCTTCTTTGGCCGTCATTTTGGTCTATCACGTTTCATTGAATATTTTCCCAGTACTCTTGAGGTTGTACCGGTCCGTCGGGACGAATTGGCTCACTCCCGTACCCATTTCTTTGTTGCACGGGTGTATGCCTTGGTGGTTGATCATCCTCATTGTTTTGGGCATGGTTGTCTAGTCGCAACATCGTTTCCGGAATCGGATCACAAATAAAATCAGTYGTGGCAGACGATTCACTTGTGGATGAGTGAGGTGGCCTCACTTGATTTGAACGATGAACGTTGTCGATGAATGGTGCAAGTTCGAGCCTAAGCGATCTACGACCTTGCATGAACTCAACAATAAATTAAACGCATCGACTAGAGAAACAATTATACAAATAAACGACTATAATAAAAATAAAAATGAACAAATATATTTTTGAAACCTTTGTTTTGTTCCCCGGCAACGGCGATAAAATTTTGATTCAAGTTTTTTGGTTGCCTACTTATGAAAATGTGTCAAAAATTCAAAAGCTTGCCCGCAAGAGAACGGGGTCGCGCGTAGGTTGGCAAATTGACTCGAGTCGTCTCTCGAGGAACATACAATCGGAATCTTTAAATAGTTTTGTTCAATTTCAAATAACACATACAAATAAGGGGGGGGGGGTTTTGATGAGGATAATTAACTACGAATTTAAATAGCAAATACTTAATTTAAAAAAGCTAAATTAACTAAACTTAGATTAATTAACTAACTAATAACTTAAACTAAACAATCAGAAACTAATTTAATAACTCAAAAGCAATTCAGATTCAGCAATTTAAACTAACCATTCAAATAGTAAAACTACTAACTGTTGTAACCCTTAGCGCTAACTGTTACTGCGCTAACTGTTGGTCCAACCCTTAACAGTAAACGGTTAACAGCAACGGTTAACACTAACTGTTGACAGAAACTAACATGAATTGCATGCATAAACTAATCTCCAACCAGCAGAATATTAAACTACCAACAATAAGCATATAAGACTGAAAATAAACTGAGATTAATTAACTAAATACGTTCAGCGAATCCAAACGAAGCAAACAATACGAACATGAACAAACTAATATTCTAAAACTTGAAAACTAATGATTAAAACTAAGAAAACTAAGTGAAAGTTCAAAGTACTCGTTTAAGCTACTGGAAATCGAAAGATCTTCGGCTATTCCGAAGAGTGAACGCAGCGGACTGGACTTCTACGGATGAATCGTCGTCGAACGGCTTCGAGAACTCGTCGTCGTTGATTCTTGGTTGCTCCTTGATCGTCGCGTCTCGTTGTTGTTTTCCGTCTCCAAAACCCTAGGATTACTCTCTATTTTTAGGGTTAGAACACGCATACACTGACCTCGATGATCGAAATTCGGATTAAGAAGGGTATTTATAGGATTTTCTGTGATCTGGGCCGAAAACCTGTCTGCTGCTTCTGAGCCCGCTAACGGTTGGTTGATAACGGTTGGTGCAACCGTTAGTAGCAACCGTTAGCTGCTTCTTCTGCCTTTCGGGCCTGTTTACAAATAGTTACGGCTAATGGTTGGTGCTAAAGGTTGGTGTAACCATTAGTGCTAAGGGTTTGGTGCAACCGTTAGTGCTAAGGGTTGATGCAACCATTAGCTGCCTTCGTCTGACTTTCGGGCCAGTTACTAACAATTACGGCTAATTGGTTGGTGCTAAAGGTTGGTGTAACCATTAGTGCTAAGGGTTGGTGCAACCGTTAGTGCTAAGGGTTGGTGCAACCGTTAGGAGCAACCATTAACTCCACAAACTTGCTACTTTTCGCCGGAAGGCTCGATCTTCATCTCTCGATCATTGTACTTTATCTCTAACGCACTGAACTCCCGGTTACTTAGCTGTAAAGTGAAAAACATCCAATAATCACTTATTTTGCATCAATTAGATCAAAACACGGTAAAATAAGTCGGAAATCTAAATATATGAAATTAAGCTTAAACGGTCCAACTTATACCAAAAACACTAACAAAAAGATACTAAAACACTACTAAAAATAACCACAAATGCATGTTAATCAGTTGATCCTCTTTTGCTAGTGAGATCTGGTGGTACCATTGAGATGCATCCATCATACTCAACAACTCGCATCCCGAAGTTGAATTCACCAGCTGATCAATAAGCGGTAGCGGATAATGATCTTTTGGACAAGCCTTGTTCAGCTCGCGAAGGTCGACACACATTATCCATTTGTTTCCTAGCTTTGATACTATGACTAGATTGGATAAATACTCTGGGAATTGGATCTCCCAGATATGTCCAGCTTTCAATAATTTATGCACCTCTTCCTCTATCTCCTTATCCAACTATGCCCTGAAATGTCTTCTTTTCTCTCGCACAGGCCTCGCATCTGGATCTACGTTTAGGTGATATTGTGCGACCTCAGGAGATACTCCCGGTAGTTCCCCATATCCAAATGAAAATATGTCTCGAATATCCTTCAACGGAGCAACAAGTGTTGCCCTTATGTTCTCCACCATCTGACTACCTATCCTTGTGGTGTACCCCTATCAGTCATCTTCTAGTTCAATCTCCATAAGCTCCTCATGAGGTCGGACATAATTCTCCACCTCCTTTGATTTTTTAGCACTAAGTACTCCCTCTTGTATGCCCCTTATCCATTCCCGCTTTCCTTCACTCATCCCCTTCTACAAGATCATTTGATAATAGGATCGCGTGACCTATTGTTTCGATATCACCTCATCGACCTTATCTCCTGCTAGATATTTAACACCCACGTGGTAAGTAGAAGTGACCTCTTGGAACTCATTTGAAGGCAAGTCTCCCAAGTATAATGTTGTAGGTCGATGTGGCCTTGATTATCAAAAAACCTCAATTTCTTCTACACCCGAAGATCGCCACTTCCTCATGCAATTGAAAGTACCACCTCTCCTTCTGTAATGACCCGCACTCCATTAAAAGCATAATTATGTGTTTCTACATGTCTTATTTTTACCTCCAGATTCATTTTCTCCAAGCACTCCTGATAGAGAATATTGACCGAGCTCCCATTATTCACGGATACTCTTCCAACATCATATCCTGCCACCCTTGCCCTGATCACCAATGCATCGTTCTGCTTAACTGGCATGCGTCGTCGCTCTCCTAGGGTGAAACAAATAATTGGTCCGGCTGCCAGAGGCCGCCTATTACTGGCAGCGACCTCGAATGGTCCCAAGCGAGCTACCTTAACATACCATTTTCTTGCATTATATGAGTCTCCATCCGTTGGTTCACCCGATATCATATTTTTATCCTCCTCCTATTATTCCACAAAGATCCCCCTTGCTCTATTCTTCTTTGCCCATCCTATCTCGGCATCCGTCGGCTTGAGCTTACACAGGACCCCCTGGTGGTGGTCCTGGTAGAGCTTGCCTTTGATTTTGTGGTGCTTTATATTTATACACCACCTCCTTTAGGTGTCTTGCTTTGATCAACATTTCAATCTCCTCTCTAAAGAACTGAGATCTTGGGTTAGTGGGTATATCCGTATAGTTCTCTAGCAACCTGATGGCATCATGAACTTGGCTCTCCATAATTGTAAACACCCTAGCTCTCGACATCACTAAGGGTGTGAAGTCCGCATCCTCCTTCTATCTTCTTCATTCATTCCTCGACATCCCCTTCTATCCGTTCCCAGAGCTAGTAGTGCTCGCGTGGGCATCTCCCTTCTAGGCTCCGACCTCTTAGTTGTTATTCTCTTCGGCTCTCCGACCTCCCTTACAAAACATATCCTATCTTTCTCTTATGCTTCTTCAATATGGATATACTTCATATATCTATCCATGACCTCTTCGAAAGTATGCACAGGTCACTTGTCCAATGATATTCTCAGGCCCCCCATTCGCAGCCTTTGGTTCAAAGCTCCTGCCTTCATATCATTCCTGGCCGCGCGCACCTCTAGAGTAACTCTACATAATTCTTCAAAGTCTCCCCAAGTTGCTGCACCATTGAAAAGAGAGATTGCGCCATTTTTTTATGCAACTTAGCACGAGCAAAGTGCTTTAGAAAGGCTGACTTTAAGACCTGAAAGCTAGTAATTCTCCCTTGGGCTAGTTGATGGAACCAATCCTGCGCCATCCCCCTCAAGGTAGATAAGAATGTTCTACACGACAGTACATCCGTGTACTACCGTAAAACTGCCTTGTTCTCAAAACTTTGCATATGGTGAGTGGGGTCTGACAACCCTTCATAGTAAAAATCCAGCCCCTTATATCCTCGAGGTAGGGTTGCCTCAGTATCCCATCCAAAAATGGGTGGCCTCTCGACTCTTGTCCATCGACTCTTGTGACCTGCCTTTAGAGTGTTCGCACTGCTTCCTGTATATCCCTTATCGCACGGGACATCGGCAACACTTCTTCTATGCCACGCCTGGTGTGATCCCGATAAGTCCACCTTTGTGATCTATTGCCCAAGAATTGCACATTGTCCTCTTTCTCGTCTCCCCTAGATGATGACGAGTATCTTGTTTGAGGTCCCCATTTCTTTGTGGTTCGAATTAACGCTAGATTCGACATCCATGGCTCTTTCTCTCTATTTTTTCTGAACCGGAGTGAGTGGTTCCGACCTGTATTCCTCCTCTTTCCTCCCAAAGATCTCCTCATTTCTATCATCTTCGCCCGCCATTATTTTCTCCAACTTGCCTGGAGGCACCGCTTCCATCAATTCGAGGAGTCCCTTGTTAACGTGACAAGTTCTTCCTTTTGGTATCTAATCTCAGTCCTTGGTCCTGATATTGATATTCCTTTGTCTGATTATGTTTGGAGAATTATTCATATTACCCTTCCTCAAACCTTCCGCCTTTCCTTTTATGGATGCAGTGGTATTTTTCATGGTCGTTCATTATGTTACCTTTTCTTGCGGTGTTTACTCTACTGTGACTTTCTTCTCTCGGTCCATATCTTTAGTTTTGCTCACGTCAGAGCTGAAATCCAAAGTTTAAGGCATGCTATCTCTTCATTTAATGATCACGCTGTTAGTTACTCACGCCTTTCGCTCAATGAATCGATGTCCCTCGTATTCCCATAGACGGCACCACTTGATACGACCAAAAGTTTTGTTCACCAAGAATAAGATTGTTGACCTTCAAATTGCTCTTTTTGATCTTATTGACTTCTCGATGACCTGATTGACCTACAAAACAAAACCTAAGCCAGACAGCCCCGGCGTAGGCTCTCCGATACTTAAGTCAGTTCCCTTTTATTAATAAATAAATGAGAGTTCAAAGTAGGATAAAATCAACCTAGAATAGAAGTGAGGTCTGTGTCCTCTTTATATAGACAAGAGACGTGTTCCTAATCTAAGTTTCCCATCTCCTATTCGTACCACAATACCATAATTAACCACCGACTTAGAATTAAGATTCCTCCTATATGCTAAGTTATCATAATAACCATGGGCTACTAACCATTCCATTTCTAGTTCGCCGGGGTCCCATACCATACCATCCATATCAGCCCACCAGGGCCCAAATCCTGTTAACCATAGCCCAACTCTCAGTACCGAGCTGTTAAAATACCATTTTACTGCATAAGAGCTCTCCACTCACATATAAGAACTCGCCACTCTTATGTACAACTCACCCCTACTATAAGAGAGCTCATCCCTCCTATAGGAGAGGTCGCCTTATAGACCTATACCAACGTGCATACCGAATATTGGATGTCGTATCACTAATTATTAGGGTAGAAACAAGTTACCAACAAATTGGAATCAATATAAAAACAATGAGCTTCACTTCACTAGTTATTATCGTATAGAAACAAGTTGAAAATAATGTAGAAACAAAGTGTATTTTTAAAAATAGTTTGATATATTTGAAAAAAAATAAAAACTTGAAGTATAATTGAGATAAGAAGATTAAAAGTTTTTTTTTTTTGGAAAAAAATAAGTATTTTTAAACTTATCCTAGCTAACTATTTGGCTTCACGAGTCTGATGCCATTGGTATAATGCGCTGCATTGACTTGGCTTAAGCATTGCAATCCATCATCTTTGCTAACCAACTTCAACATATATCCTACCAGGTATTATGTCCATGACATGAGACATCAATAACACAAAACTAATAGTAATAGAAAAAATCATTGTCTTAGATTACTTTCAAGATGATTTTTTTTCTTCCAATATCCCCGCCCCGATCATTTCGAGCCCCCAACCCGAAACCACTGGTTCGATATCTTGCACATGCTTGACTAGTGCTATTTACTTAGTTAATATAGTTTACACATTTTCTTTAACCTTCAAACCGCTCTTTTTTTATGAGTTGCGGAAAATATATTAAAAAAGGAGAAAAAGATACGGGGGGGCCGAGTCCCCTACATGACCAGTTGACATCAAATAAAATAAGTTTGGGGGGCCTAATCCCCTACACGACCAATCATACTCTAAATAGATCTTCATTTGACTTTCCCCTCCTATACATTTGATCAAGGTGAGAAAGCTCATCTTGGAAGGTCGATAAATTGGCTTCCGAGTCATCCAAATCAGACCACCGCAAGCCGGCATCCTTGGACATGAGCTGACGCAGAATAGAAAGCCCTGTCTCATCGAGTGTGAACTCGTGAGAGGGGTTACTCGCCCTGATCTTGTCCTTCGTGCTTTGCAGAAGTGATTTGGACGCAGTGTTAGGATCATAAATCGTGAGCGTACGATCCTGGGGGGCCGCAGGGGTTGTGGTGCATCAGGGTTTAGCACCGAGAAGGGGATCTTGGCGTGAGTGCGTAGCTGAGGTGCCGCCTCTGGAAAGAAAGATGCCAGTGGCCTGGGTTAGCGAAGACGAGGGGAAGGAGAAAAGCTGTCTCGTTCCATCTGAGGAGGAGGATGAAATTGGACCAATAGTGAAATGAGGACCCAGGTTCCAAGGCAGGATTAGTGGCCTCGGGAATCGGTCGGGGCCCATACGGCTATGAGCCTTATGTTCCCGAGAGTCATAACGTCGGGGAGGACGTCTCGGATTAACATTATGCCAATCCTCCTCCTTATCATTCTGTGTGAGACCGAATTTGTAGGAAGGGCAAGAACCAAGAAGATGTCCGACCATTTTGCAAATGAAGCATAATTCCGACAAATTCTCATAACCAATATAGATATACCCGCAGTATCCTTCACGTTCGATCATAACCATCTCGTGAAAGGTATTCTCTAGATTAATCTCAACCAAAACGCGAACAAAATGACCTACCGAGCCATTAATAGAGCGTTTATCAATAAGTAGAGGAGTGCCAACGACTCTAACGATATTAAGAATAAAAGTATGGTCCCCGTACTGGATGGGTAATTCGTAAATACGGGTCCATACCCGAGGCAAGGCCAAAGGGACCTTGTAGGGATTGAAATCCGGAGACCAAGGGAAGAGCCGAATAGAGCTTGAGCCGAACTTCCAGGAGGGTTTGGCAAAAACGCGCGTTCTATCGTCGGCTAAAAAGAAAGAGATGCTGAAGAATCCTTTGCCAAGAGGAACAAGTTTCCACGATCCATTGATTTTCCGTCAAAGCGACTTTGAGGTCAACGAGAGAAAAGGATTTTGACCCTTTAGGTTGAAGAAGACGGCCTATGAGCGAGTCACGTAGCATTTTGACACGATTTTGATATCTCAGTTCGTCGATGGTGACCGAAAAATAATCGGACTCTGGCTCAATTCAAATCCATGCGGCCCCACTTCCAACAGAATCCTCTATTGGGCTCCCATTTTTGTCCAACCATAAAAGGCCCATGTAAAACCAACAGCCCAACCTTTTCCCTCAGGCCCATTTCCCAGCAGCCCAGCCTTTCCTCCAGATGCATTTAGACCCAGGCCCACTTCCAGCAAGCCCCACTCTCTGCAAGCCCACCAGTAAGTGCCCAATTCAACCCCACGCCTTTTTTGACCCACCCTCCGGGCCCCATCTGCCCCTCATCCCCTCCGGCGACTCACTACTTCCCCACCCCCCCCCCCCCCCGACCATAAAAGG
>BMAC01000309.1:882768-910011 GCA_014905375.1 Phtheirospermum japonicum
AACATTTCCCTCGGAATTTTTCAATTTCGAGGGAATAAGATCCCTCGGAATTCCGAGGGATTTTATTCCCTCGGAAATTGACCCTCGGATTTCCCTCGGATTTCCGAGGGATTGTTCGGCAATGGTTCCGAGGGAAAAAATCCCTCGAAATTCCCTCGGTTTTGTAATTCCGAGGGATTTATTTCCCTCGGAACCGATTTCCGAGGAGGGTTTTTTCGAGGGAATTTTTCCCTCGGAATTTCCCTCGGTTTAACCAAAACCGAGGGATTTTTGCTTATTTCCGAGGGAAAAATCCCTCGGAAATTTGATTTTTTTTGTAGTGGAAGCCAGACCCGGAAGTGGCTGGAACTGATTTGAATTGACAACATGGCCGGAGGAGGCTGGAGATGTTGCATGTGTTGAACGAAAGTGGTCGGAGCAGCCATAGCCAAAGGTCGAGGAAGCTGCTGCGTGGGCTGCGTGTTGTTGCGAGTTGCTGCAAGTGTAGAGGATCGTGTAACAGCCGCGGTTGTCAGGTGCAAAACCGCCGTGGCCAGCGGTTGGGAGAAAGAAGCTGTGAGGGCAGCAGCTATTGACGGCGAGGGAGGGAAGACAGCCGGGCTGGAAAACAGAAGCAACGGCGGTGCAGAAAATTGTTGTTGTGTGCGTTGAGTCACCGGAGCGGCCATGACCGAGGGATGAGGATGAGTACCCGTGGCGTGCTGGGTGAACGCCGGCGAAGCGGTAGAATCCAGCCGCCGGCTTGAGAACGCCGTGAGCCCGGCGGGAATTCATTTTTGTCGAAAAAATTAGGAGAGAGGAAGGAGCTTTTTCTTTTTTTTTTTCTGCATTTTTATTTTATGAAAAATGATGGCAGATTGAAATCCGAAAGAGAAACATCAAAATTGCATGGAGCTGAAAATCTCCTTTCTAGAGAGAGATCTCCTTTCTAGAGAAACATCGACATTAGTTTACACATTTTTTTAATTAAGCTTAATGGAAATATTTCATTTGAGTTAAAAAATGATTAGAATTGAGTCTTTTATTTTTTTTTAAAATTTATTTTGTTTATATTATTTTGACTTTCTTGTCAAACATATTAAATATTAATGACAAACACCTATTTTTAAGTAAGATTAACGGGTTACGACCTGTTAGGCCATTTAACCCGATACTATAATGTATTGGTTTTTATGCTATGATGTATTAGTTTTTGTACTCAAAAATATTAGTTTTTTATAAATATTTGACTCGTTTTATGATGTATTGGTTTTTGTATTATAATGTATTAGTACTATGATGTATTATTTTTTTACAATAACATATTGACTTTTGTACTATAATGCAATGATATGAAATTTTGGCCTAACGTATGATCTGTTAGTCTGGCCTGACAAGAGTGTTGCCCAATATTAATTGTATAGGAAAGTTTTTATACTTATCTTATTTGGTATTTATCTTGTATTATTAGAATTAGTTTAGGTTGTAATTATTTCTCCTAATTAGAATTCATATGTTGCAAGTCTTGATTTATTAGGTGTTTTAGATTTTATCTTCTCTCCTCTTTAAAGTGATTTACTTGCAATATATTATGTAAATATTCTTTACTTCTTTTGTAGGACTCTTTACAAGGAAGGATGTCTACATAAATATGAAGAGTAGCTCTACAACTTGAAGATGCTGAATATGCATAAGGAATACACGAAAAGATCAGAGTTTAGAGTTAAGAGCGATTTACTCGATCAACAACAAATCTACCCAGACGCAGACGTTACTGCTCGTGCTGCAGCATCTGCACTAACATTCTGTTGAACGAATTATTTTTCTTCCATGCTTTTGCATTTTTATTAAGATCCAATCCTGAAGATTGTGATTTTTAACTTTTGGAAGAGTAGTGCTGATTTAGAACAATCTTACTCGACAGGAGTTTTTCGTAGTCTTTACTTGTTTTTGTTTTCATGTGTAGTCTTTGATATACTCTTCTAGTAAAGATATTTTTGCCTTGAGGCACGAATACAAGGATTTATTCCTTGTAGTTAAAATTTTTTAAAAACCTATGCTATTTTTAATTCCGATACTATTTGTTTACACTCTCTACAAAATACAATTGGTTTGTTTGATTGTTCAAATAGTTTTCTATTTTTATTCATGAATAATTTAGCAAACTAGGGGTAGAAATTCTTTCAATTGGCATCATGAGCAGACACTTGACAACACTAAGTGTTGAACGAGAGTGCAAGCTTATATATTCTCTTATTTTTTATAAGTGTCGAACACCTTTTGGATCTAATCTTGTAAATCTTAATTCCACTATTATTTCTACAGGAGATGTGAAGGCTGAGGACCCCGATAATAAGGACACCGAGGTGATGGAGGTATACGAGGAGTTGTATCAAAGTTGGGTCAAGTTGGTTCAAAAGGCCAAATTTCTTACGAAGGAGATTATGAGAACGATGAGCTGAAAGCGTATATCGCTCATTTGGAGGTGCTTCTCTAAACAAAAGATGAAAAACTTGGTAATGTAAGATCTAAACTTTACATTTCTCTCAATCTTCAAAGAATACGAGTACCGGTAAAGCTAATGCTCGATTTGAAACTCCCATTTTTTTTAAATCAAAAGAAGCTTGTGAAACACCAAGTAAATATATATGTCTTCATTGCTTTATGCCTTGACATACTTTACTGTCGTAAACTTAAAGCTGGAATTGCTACTAAAAGGTCTTCTGGTCCAGTCTCGTAAATTCAAATCTATTTAGGTTCACAAATTTGATGTGAAGTGTAATTTTTTTTATACTTCTTTTAAGCACAGATCGCAGTGTCTTGGTATTTTGACAGCAGTTGCTTGCGTCATACGACGGGTACTCATGAGTATTTGACAGACTTTGAGACATAAAATGGAGGAAAAGTGATTTATGGAGGTGGAGACCATAGGCAAATATTCAGTAAAGGGGCGTTGAATATTTTAGGCCTTCCGAAGCTTCACAGTGTGCTTCTTATTGATAGAATTATGGCTAATTTGATTAGCATAAGTCAACTTTGTGATAGTAATATGAATGTGGAATTTGATAAACAAACTTGCAAAGTTTTTGATGATTCAAATGTTTGTTTCCTTACAGGTACAAGGATGGTGGAAAATTGCTATCTTGTATGTAAGGATGGATTGCACTTGTTAAACGTATGAGTACTTTTACGAAGGGTTGTGGATAAAAACTTATTTCAAACTCTACTCGACCTTTGCAAAAATTTTCTCAAACCTCTATGTTTTTGAAAACTCGAGTTAGCTCAAGCTCTTTGATAGAGGACTTTAATCCTAAAACTCTTGAGTCTTTACATATCGTGCGTGTTCTAATTTTGGTCACTTTGATTTTAAACTTGCTAATACTTTAGTTAGAAGTAGCTTCAAGGCTAGTTTAAGTGACTATGAGTCTAAGGAAATAGAGATAGACCTTAATGTTGAGAAGAACTTATTTTTCATAACTCTTGAGGGAGAAGTCGTCACTCTGTGTGCCGCTGTTCAAAATGTTGGCACACCACCACTGACATTCAGTCCAAAATTTTTAGATTGCACTAATATTAGTTTAAATTCTGATGTTCTGTCAGAAGTAGGTCTCCAGCATAGTGAGGGTGATATTTCTATTAAACTTGATCTTGATAACTCCCTTGTTTTTCTTAATCCATTAGATAAGGGTAATAAAAACTCGAAGAAGTTACTTTTATGGGTAATAAGTTTGATAAAATTGGTTTTTCATTTATAAAACTTGTTTTTCTTAAAGAAAAGTGTGCCGAGTCTTCATCAATACCAACCAACGTGAAGCGTTCTTTTAAGCAAAAATCAATTTCAAGAAAATGTTAATTTATTTCTCATTGGTATTCTATTTTAGACACTTTAAACTTTGTTTTGATGAAATGGAATCTGATCGTGCTCAAAGTTTTCTAAAATTTTTGTGTTGGTGGAAATATTGGTGTTTTCCAGTAACATTCCCCTACACTCGAACCACTTTGGTTAAGAATTTAGATTCCAGTTGTAATATTGTCTACACCTCACTTAAGTTAATAATCCCTGTTTTATGGCTGTTTTATAGTGGTTTTTCCCGATACTTGTCGGGCATTTTGGATTATTGGACTAATTGTGAGTTTCTGAACATAATTCAAGTTTGTGTTTCTTTTGGTCTTCATGATATGACAATTGGTAAAGGTACATTTAATGATTTTGGTTTACTCAAGCCTTATTATATTTTTTATACTAAAGGGCGTGTGGTTAATCACCTTAGTATAAACCAATGTTGTGATGATGGTTTAGATGTGAAGTTTGGTAAAGATTCTTGTGAAGTGTGTTTCTAACACTTGTTCTCTTATAGGTTTAAGAGCAACTGATCATTGTTACCTATTTCATAGTATACAATATTTTTGTGTTGTCAATATTGATGTTCTTGGTTTATGGCACCAAAAGATTGGGGATGTGAATTTTAAAATGATTAAGAAATTGGTTAAATTTGAAGCTGCTTGTGTTTAACACAAAGTAAATATTAAAGTTAGAAGTGTCAATCTTGCATGGCTAAATGGTAAACTAACTTATGATCATCGTCTCATGAAGAAGGGGTTTTTAGTCTTTAGTTATCATGCCTTGGATGTTGTCAATCCTATTGAATATGAAAGTCTATATGGTATGAAGTATGAGCCGAACTTTTATGTTCCTTTCAAAATTAAATTCCGGTTAACAAATACGCGTCTACGTTTTGAAAGGGATTTAGTTCGCCCGCAAGAGAATGGGGTCACTTGTAGACTAGTGAGTTAACTCGGGTCGATCTCTCGAGAAATGGGAATCGGATTTAACGATGTTTATTATACTAATAACACAGTTCTATTCTAAGAACACACGAACACATGAGGTTTTGGAAATGTTTCATTTCAACAACTTAAAATAAAATAAAACGAACTCTTCTTGTCTCGAGGGCGTCAACCTCTCGACAAGTTATAAGAAAAAAGAATATTGCAAATCAAATGCAAACGACTAGACATCATTCTAACGTAATCGACTAACACCAAATGCCAAAAATCAACAACAATTCTACCACTATGCAGCAAACAAATTCATTCCAAGTACCTAACAAGATTCATACCAATTCAAACACTAAGATGCTTCAATAGTGTAACTAAATCAATCACAACTTGAGACTTAATCCGAAACAATTATTTAACAAACTACAATCACCGAAAATGGCAACTAGACTATGAATGACCAATACGCTAATTAGCGATCAACGAAACATCATCCAACATATTCTCCAACAATTCATAACACAATCCAAATTAGACTACTACGAAAACATCAAAACTATGAGTTCAGAAATTACGATTCGTTGAACTATTTTCAACGAGTGAAGAGGATGAACGAAAGCACTCCGAAAGTTGCGTAGAATCCCAAGGGTTGTCACGACCCCAGAACCTTTGCCACAAGCAGAAGTTGCTGCGAATCGAACCTTGATACTGAATCGAACGGTTTTGTGCTAGAGGTATGAGAGATGTGTCAAATCTCTCAACCTTTGGGTGTTGTGTGGTGCCTCCAGCCTCCAAAAGGCCTCCAAGGGTGAATGATATGAAACCCTAGCCTCCTCTGCAATTTTTAAATAGCCTTCAGCCGTTTCGTAACTAAAAATTCTCAGAAATCTGCGTGTGTAACGTACTTGTCCGACAGGTCAGAAGTCTTGTCCGGTCGGACAGAAGTGTCTGCCCTCTACTCCGGTCGGACACTGGTCTTGTCCGGTCGGACGGAAGTGTCTGCCAGAATTTCTAACACTGGGTTTTGACACTGGGTAACCCAGTGTGGATGACAAGTTAATCGAATGGTTAAACAAAGACTCAAGCACAAAACACATAACAGAAAAATCAAACAAAATTACTAAAAATAAAAAACGAGAGTTTGGATAGAAAGTGATACAATACTGGGGCTCGGGCCCGCCTAAGTTTCCATGCCGTCTAGAGGGAAATATCGAACTCTACAAATGGAGCAATGGTTTCAACTAAGTCATCTGCCTCCATCCGACCGGTCACTGCACCACTCCGGTCGGACAACATTCCAGTGTGTTTCGTCCGACCGGTCATCTTCTCTTCTCCGGTCGGTCAGCAATCCAGTGTGTTTTGTCCGACCGGTCAATTTCCCTTATCCGATCGGTTGTTCTGAAAAAAACATCATTTTCCACACTTTTTCTGCACAACTCAACAAACCATTACCACACCTATCCAACTCATGTTAATCAAGAACAAAAATATGTACAAAATGATTTTTTTTTAAAATTAAGCTAGAAAAACGATACCTTGGGTTACCTCCCAAGAAGTGCAATTTTTAACGTCTTTTGCTCGACGACTTACAAAGTGATGTTATCCGGGATCCAGAAATAAATGACGATCGTGCCATAACTTAGTGTTCTCCAAGAGCAAAAGCGGGCGATGACAACCACCAAGGTAGGCACGATGAGCAAGCTTCGTGATGAGAGAAATAAATACTCTACTCGGCTTTGGAGGTCGAAAACGTGAGTAATCGATCACCGAGAAGAGATTGAAAGTCAGCCTTATTGTGGGACAATGCTCGGTCGCTGGAATGATTAGGAAATCGGTCGAACATAAGGAATGATCATCGACCATCCCAAACTCCTTCTCGATTGCCTCTTTTACCGCCTCAACGTTAAGATTGATCAAAGCATCGGGTAGAACGCAATGCGGCTCAGCAACCTCCTCCAARTCCTGTAGCACAACTCCATCCTCTCCACAAAGAGAAAGTAAGTCCGAGTTGCCAACTTCCTCACTCGGAACCTCAATTGGTAACACCCCTACACCATCACCTAAAATTTCATAATCACTCGGAAAAAGGGCGATTTCAACCAAATCCTCGATCTCTTCCTCCTTACACACCTCCCCCAAACAAGAATCCACGCTCGAGTTGCCAACATCCACGGTAAGCTCCACCACATCAAAAATCGGCAGCTCATCAAAAGTAAGCCGCTCCTCCTCATCACGGATAACTGAGTAGGAATTATTATCGAATGGAGCATCGGGATGATGGTAAATTTGTTGGTTTTCCCTCTCTTCTAAGGAAGCCATCATTTGACCCAACATCGTCTCCATATTCTTCATGATTTGCTCAGTCGTTTGTGCCAAATTTTGATTCGATTGTGCAATTTCATCCCAATACGGAATCGAGTCAGGAGGGGCATAAGAGTCGTAGCTCGGATAGGAAGAATTAAACTCGGATTGAGCATACGGGTCATATCCCGTGTAATAAGAGGGCGAGGTGGAAGGAGCGTATGAAGGTTCGAAACCCGGATTGTAGTGGTTGGGTGAAGCATGTTTATCATTGAAGCTCACATTGTAAGAATTTGGAGTTGGGATCCATTCAGATGAGCAGAACGTCTCCATGAACCAATCGTGCACATATTCCCACACTCCCGAGGAATCAGGCTCTGAATGTATAAATAATTTTCTTGCCTGACCCTTCAATGTGTAGAAGAAGAATCGCACCTTCACTTCATCCCTCGTAAGGCTTAAGAGAGGGAAGGTTCTTGTTATGGCGTCGTACTCCTGGATGAAGTCGAACGGATCCTCACTCGGGAGTCCATGAAATACCGGGAGTTTCTCATAGTAGAACTCATTCGGATCATAGTCTCGCATCGTTTGACTCCATCGAGTGGTTGGATTCCCTTTGGTGGAAGGAAATAGTGGTTTCGGTCTTGTCACTTGTTCGATGCTATTGATGAAATGGGTCGATTCTCCTCTAAGATTTTGTCGACCTTGCATCATCAATAAACAAATCAACGCATCGAGAGGCAAACCAAAAACATTATACAATTATCGACATGAAAGCATTAACACGAATAAACATCATTATAACCTTTGCCATTCCCCGGCAACGGCGCCAAGTTTTGAGCTGAACTTTTATGTTCCTTTCAAAATTAAATTCCGGTTAACAAATACGCGTCTACGTTTTGAAAGGGTTTTAGTTCGGCCGTAAGATAACGGGTCACTTGTAGACTAGTGAGTTAACTCGGGTCGATCTCTCGAGGAATGGGAATTGGATTTAACGATGTTTATTATACTAATAACACGGTTCTATTCTAAGAACACACGAACACATGAGGTTTTGGAAATGTTTCATTTCAACAACTTAAAATAAAAGAAAAGGAACTCTTCTTGTCTCGAGGGCGTCAACCTCTCGACAAGTTATAAGAAAAGAGACTATTGCAAATCAAATGCAAACTACTAGACATCATTCTAACGTAATCGACTAACACCAAATGCCAAAAATCAACAACAATTCTACCACTATGCAGCAAACGAATTCATTCCAAGTACCTAACAAGATTCATACCAATTCAAACACTAAGATGGCTTCAATAGTGTAACTAAATCAATCACAACTTGAGACTTAATCCGAAACAATTGTTTAACCAACTACAATCACCGAAAATGGCAACTAGACTATGAATGACCAATACGCTAATTAGCGATCAACGAAACATCATCCAACATATTCTCCAACAATTCATAACACAATCCAAATTAGACTACTACGAAAACATCAAAACTATGAGTTCAGAAATTACGATTTTATTGAACTATTTTCAACGAGTGAAGAGGATGAACGAAAGCAATCCGAAAGTTGCA
The DNA here is from genome assembly GCA_014905375.1 of Phtheirospermum japonicum. Taxonomy (NCBI): domain Eukaryota; kingdom Viridiplantae; phylum Streptophyta; class Magnoliopsida; order Lamiales; family Orobanchaceae; genus Phtheirospermum; species Phtheirospermum japonicum. The sequence goes on from BMAC01000309.1 coordinate 891,406, forward strand.
TAGAATCCCAAGGGTTGTCCACGACCCCAGAACCTTTGCCACAAAGAGGAAGTTGCTGCGAACCGAACCTTGAATATTGAATCCGAACGGTTTTGTGCTAGAGGTATGAGAAGATGTGTCAAATCTCTCAACCTTTGGGTGTTGCTGTGGTGCCTCCAGCCTCCAAAAGGGCCTCCAAGGGTGAATGGATACCTGAAACCCTTGCCTCCTCTGCAATTTTAAACAGGCCTTCAGCCGTTTCGTAACTGAAAATTCTTCAAAAATCTGCGTTTGCGAACGTACTTGTCCGACCGGTCAGAAGTCTTTGTCCGGTCGGACAGAAGTGTCTGCCCTCTACTCCGGTCGGACACTGGTCTTGTCCGGTCGGACGGAAGTGTCTGCCAGAATTTCTAACACTGAGTTTTGACAATGGGTAACCCAGTGTGGATGACAGACCCAGTGTCAGCTGTAATATACCAAATCAGGGCCCAATTTCTTTGAAACTCCATTCGCGGGCCCACATTCATCCACCTTAACACCGAAAAACTTAAAAATACCTAAAATGAACATAAAATGTGGTAAAATAAGTTGGAGATACATAAATACGAAAATATGCTCAATTAATCCAACTTATACCCAAAATTAACAATAAATCTAACTAAAATACCTAGCCAAATATACAAAAATCGTGACAAATACGTGCGAGTCAAAGTACCGTCTTATTATTTTCAATAAATTTTTATTCACTTGCATTGTGTTTATTGATGAAAAATTGGATACTCTTGAATCACTTGAGTTTTTAAATAAAATGGTTTTCAAAGTGTTACAGTTTGAGAGTCACTAAAATCCGATTGAGTCATCATGTGATTTTTGAGGATGTTTCGTTCTTGTTTGATAGAGTGAAATTTTGTCATGAGTTTTTTGCACTTTGGGATAGGTTGTTCAATAGAAAATATTGAAAGTTTCAAAACTTTCTAATATTTTGTTATGTTTGAACTATATGACAAAAGTTGTTTATACAGACATACCAAACACTACTTTATATTGTGTGTTTTTGAGAACTGGAGGTAGAAAAACTTCTTTCAAGTTACTTTTGAGTATTAAGCCCAGTCTCAAGAAATTTTATGTGTTTGAGTGCATTTGTATTGTTTTGAGTGGTTTTCTTAATTGGTGTTTGTTCTTGAGATCTTCGTATACTTACACCTTTCGTTGTGTATAATATTTGTACAAGAACGATCACAAAAACCATTCATGTTGAGTTTAACGATCTTGTTGAATGTAAGGAAGATTATTCTAACTTATTCACGTTCTATAAATCTTCCTCTTTTGTTGATGTACAGGTATCTAGCTTAAACCTGTTTGTATTTCAAAAGATCAATTTGGGCACTCTTGAGAGTGTTTTGCCGGATTTGTTGCTAAGTGTAACATTTAGATCAACACCTGTCACGACTGATTTTGAGTCCGATTCTTTGGATATTTTTCATTCTCAGCTGGAGGATGTTGTTTAGAACAGTTTTGCTAAATCTGACATTCTGAAGTTCGATATTGCTGCAGGTGTTTCAACACTGGTATTAACATTCAAAGTTTCTGAAGCTGAAACTGTGTATGATGTTTATTTTGTTGTTGGAAGCCCTGTTCATACTGAAGAGGTAGTGATTACACTCATGAAGATGGTAAGTATAGGTTATACATCATCGAAGTTTACTACGATAAGATCTCTCCAAATTCCACTCTCTTTTGAACTTAAATATGACAAATGTTTTATATTAAGAGAGTTTGTGTTTTGGGGCAACAATATGATGGCATGGTGTGCGAATGGATATTTTAATGTGCCGTCTTTGTTAGGAGAACTTGATTTTATGATATTTGGTGGTTGTTCCCAATTATTATGATTTTTCAAAATTGTTAAAGGGAACAGTTTGCTTGAAAACACATTAACTGTTTTCGTTGATAACTCTAGTGCGACTGAGATATCAAAGATACTTTTTCAACACTCTCATACAAAACCCATTATTTTTCAATATCACATTATACTAGATTTGGTTGAGAAAGGCATTATTCGCATGGAGTATATTGACACCAAAAATCGGCAGGTAGACATAGGACCAAGGCATTAGAGTATGAGGGTTTTCTTTTAGAAAATCTCTCTATAGGTGGTTTGTATGAATTTCGTTTTGTATATAGTGGCATCTAACCTCACATTTGCCATAACACTGTATATTATATTTTTATTTATATATTTTTTTAGGATTTCCTTGCATAAGTCCAGCTACTTTACATTCTTTCCCAAAGTGTGTTGTCTAAATAGGTTGAAAGTTTTGAAAATAATTGTGGGCTGTCTATCGTAGAAACGTGAGTTTCTCCCGGTTCATTTAAAATGAATATCTTGTATTATTAAGGAAGTCCTAGCATCCTAAAAGGGATGAAGAATAAATTACTAAATCAAATTAATGATCAATGTGATCTTATGAGATGTTTATTTTACTTCTGTTGCTGCAAAGTGGAAGTACTACTACTCCCGGACACAAGATATATAATCCGCATATGCAACTTAAAATGACTATGTCATTAACTGGGTTAAGGATTTTCAATTCATTAACTTTGTGGACTAATGTCATCCAGGATGTCATCACAACTTGGACTGTCTTGTGTAACAGCTGTGTTTTTACAAAATTTATGTGTGAAAAATTTCCTTTATCATATATTTAGTCATAATTTCATGCATCACTTGGTGATATTTGTCTATTTGTTACAATTTGGCTCCGGTGTGCAAAGTGTGGATGTGAATTTTTTCTCCTTTTGGAAGGATTATTTGGGACTTAATCTTGTGTGGTGTTATACACGTTTGTGTTGGATATAAAAAAATTGATACAATGTTAAACAAAGTGTTTTCATATCTTACGGTAACTTGTGTCAAAGGTGGATTTTGTCCCCTTAGTAATTTTGGTATTCCATATCGAGGAAATTTAACCTAGATACGATCCCTTATTTGATAGGATTCTTATAGGTTTATAAGTTTTATGAACTCTTTGGTTTATTGTATCTATATATATGTGGCTTCTCATTATCACACGCATGATTCACTTTATTTTTCAAATATTTATGAACATTTGTTTAGATGGTGTGACTTTTGTGATTGACATCTTTTGTGCAAGAATATTTATAATCTTTTTAGGTGTCAATTAACTGTCTCAAAGCCCAAGTAAGAGCTCATCCACTTCCACCTCTGTCGTCGTACTGCTTAAATCTGCCACCATGTTTGGATTTCCACTCAATCCATCATTGCCATCCATGACTACTTCGATCATTTCTGGATTTGTTGCACAAGATGTGTCAAAGGGTGTTGCAGCATCTGGGGTAACATCTTTTGAACCCAGGTGTCTGTTGCGTCTTTTGTCCTTATTCACTGCCTCTAGCTACTTAATCACCACCGACTGCTACTGCTCAGACCATTGAGCCTGCTTTGTTACTGTCTCACTCTATAGCTATTCACGCACCGCCACAACTGCTTGATTCATCCACTGTCGTATTCATATTGCCGAACAAGCTGAAGCTTTTGTTGTCTTGTTACCGTTTGACAAGTACAACGAGATCGATGTAGAGAACCCTCCAAATAATTTACGCTTGTTTATGAATCTCTCAAGTCCATCTATACGTTTTCTTCTAGCAAGTCCAAATACATCCTTGACTATGGGCTTGGTGCTTTTTAATCATTTGGCTCTATTGATGGTGTTCAAGAGGAGAGATTTCGTTCTCTAGAAGAAGAGAAAGAAGTATGGAGGAGGAGATGTCACCGCTGATGTTGGTGCGAATGTTAGTTTTGGTGTTACTAACACCCAAGCCAATTCTATTTTGCTAAATGTCGCATGTTGCTGGTGACTCTTATGATGATTCTGCACTAAATTCTTCTTTGGTGGTTAGGTTCCATTTTTCTAAATTCAAATACCTCACGTTTTGTGGCACGACACACTCTTTCTTCTACTTTACCGATCTCTAGCCCGATTTGTGATGGTAAACATATTAGCTATGTATTGTCACGTCTCTTTATAAAGAGCAATGGAATTATTTCTGGGCTGCCCATGGGTATTTTGGATGCTGATGATAGTCATACCATGAATAATAAGGTCAGTTTTGTATACAAAAATGTTGCTGCAGTTACTGTTGTAGGCATTACTGGGAATGTTGTTGAGGATGTTCCGACACCCGAGCCAACATTCAGCTCTGATTTTGATGCGGGTAATATCTTTCCTGAACCTTTTTATTCAAGGGTTGTTTCTAGTTAACCGTTGTCTTCTGATTTTAATATGATGATCTGCTTCCTAATGGGGGATTTATTGATCTATGGTCCTCTTCGTTCGCTTCTTCATGGTTGTCTCTATTTTTAGGTGTTTGCGTGAGTTGCGGTGCAAACTGGATTCCTTCGATGAATAGTTATCAAGTCATTGAGGCTTATACTCGCGTGCTTTATATGCTTGGTACTAGGATGCCATTTAACTTTGGGTTGTAGGTGTTTAATGAAGTCTTTCTAATTACCGTGATTACTTTGTCGACATGGGCCCTGCTTTTTCTAGACTCGTCTTTCGAGTGTTGATGTCTCAAGAATATGTCTCTCGCATTCCTCCTACTCGCCAGCCATGGTTCTTTATGGTTATCGCTTCCATTTTGAACGACAAGACTCATCTTGTTGATCTTCTAGTGCTTTATTCTGATTATGAAGATGTGTCTTTATGGTTCTGGTTGCACTGTTTCTGCTGTGCTTGTTGTTGCTCCTTGTGTTGTTCAGAATGTTACTGCGGGTGTTCCAACATTCTAGCTAACACTTCTAGTTTTGCAGTTCTCACATATGGAGTACTTGTTTCCATGTGTCAATAGTTTTATAGGGACAAGTGTGGATTATGCTATTGCTCATTGTACTACCATATGTGCTTCTTTATTGACCTACTTCATAATTTTGATCTTTCCGATCAAAAAGAGGGAGATGTAATAAAGGGGGAGTAGTTGATGATGGAGCTTCTGGTACATATGTTGTTCGTAGAGATGTGCTTAATTTAGGGAGAGTTGCTGCTACTGCGGAGGTTGCTGCACAATGTTATTGGTTAGGCAGTAACATATTTAGGGGAAGTTTGTTCTACTGTTGTTCATTGTTGTACTGATTTGTTCATGAGGCTTCGTGATGAAGATGATGCTGAAGAGGATGAGAAAGAGTTGTTTTGAATCTATCGCTATTGTACCAAAAGGGAGTACTTCTTTACTTTGGGTTGTTATCTCTTTTTCCAGAGATATTTTTATTTGGTGGTAGCTATTTGTTCTTGATATGTCTAATTGCTACTTGATTATTTTTTAGTTTTAATTCTCTGATTTTATACTGGAGCAAGTTAGGGGGAGTTTTATATGATTATTCATGTCTTTTACTTGTGATATTTATCATGTGTGTTTTGGCCAAGAAAGACAAAAAGAGGGAGATTGATGGAAATATTTCATTTGAGTTCAATAAGGATAGGAATTTAATATGTTGTTTGATATGTATGAGATTACTAAGACTTTTATTTCTTTTAGGAGTTTATTTTGTTTAGATATTATTTTGACTTTCTTGCCAAATATATTAAATATTAATTGTTTAGAATTTTTTTTATACTTATCTTGTATATTATTAGAATTAGTTTAAATTATTAATTGCAAGTCTTGATTTATTAGGAGTTTTAAATTTTATCTTCTCTCCTTATTTAAAGTGATTTACTTGCTATATATTATGTAAATATTCTTTCCATCTTTTTTAGAACTCTTTACAAGCAAGTATGTCTATATAAATATGAGGAGTAGCTCTACAAAAGATCAGAGTTTAGAGTTGAGGACGATTTATTCGATCAACAATAAATATACCCAGACACAGACGTTACTGCTCGTGCTGCAGTATCTGCACTAACATCTTGTGAACAGACATTTTTCTTCCATACTATTGCGTGTTTATTAAGATCCAATCTTGAAGATTGTGATTCTTAACTTTTGCAAGAGTAGTACTGATTTATAACAATTTTACTCGATATGAGTTTTTCATAGTATTTTCTTGTTTTTGTTTTCATGTGTAATCTTTTATACACTTTTCTAGTAAAGATATTTTCGACTTGAAGCACCACTACAAGAATTTATTCCTTGTAGTTAAAAAATTTAAAAAACCTTGTGTTTTGTTATTTTGAATTTCGCTGCTATTTGTTTAAACTCTGTACAAAACATACTTTGTTTGTTTGATTGTTTAAATTTTCTATTTTTATTCATAAACAATTTAGCGAATTATGACTTGCAATTCTTTCAAAGCTCGATATTTCATCCGGTACACCTCCGATGCGTATGAGATTAATAAGTTATTGAAAAAGCTTGAACTAAAATTGAAGACATAATAGGAGCATCTAAGGTGGATGAATCACTAAAATGCTGAAGACAGCACTACAAAAGATCAATACAAACAATTTCTTGAAATGATTAAGAAATATAAATTAATACAATTGGTTCATTAGAATACCTAGGCCCGACTAGTTTATCAGCAAGCACATCCTCCTCTTGGCTGATCAATCCCAGATATTGATTCTGAAATTCTTGGTAGATCGCTGCAGAAACCGGCACAAATAATAGAATAATGTCTTTGTCAGTCAAGCATTTATTTTATATATGGCTCAAACAATTGCATAGTGCAGAAAAATAAATTAAAAAATCAGTTATAAGTTGCATTGCTCACCAATGTGATGGCAAATCTTCATCCAGGGGCCAACTGCAACAAAAATGACAAGAAATGAAGTAGTTTGTTTGATAATCAGCAGTTTAATTTTCCAGTTATTTTGTTTTGGGATAATTATGACTTAATACCGAAATTGCAATTAAGACTCATAAAAATGCATCAAGGGAGGTATTTTTAGATATAATAGCTATATATAGGCTTTTGTCTTTTCTTACATGTTAATAGGATCAGTGGCGAGTGCAGTTTCGGCTACACTCAAGAAAGCAGCATCTACATTGTAGTCTTCCTTTGCTGATGTCTCAAAATAAGGTATGTTCCCCTTTGCAACGCACCAATCTCTAGCCGTTTTCTCGGATACCTAATTCAGGGCAAAAAAGAAATTTTGCAGACATAGAAACAGAGTTAATTTGGACAAGTTGCGTTAATTGCTAATATACATACACACACGCATATTAATATTATCATCGCTTACCACGCGGCTGTTGCCACCATCGACGTCCACCTTGTTACCGATTAGTACGAAAGGGAACGTCTCAGGGTTCGCCGAATCTACCTAGAGATGAATATAGAGTCAACATTGCACATGTAAAAGAATTAAGTGAGCGAACATAACTTTTTTTTTTTTTTAAATTTTATATCGAGTTTCAATTTTTTTGTTTTGTTTCGAGTTTGATTATAAATTGAACAAATGGGTCTCCCGTGTGACCATCATTTTTCTGACACCAAAAATTAATGATATACTTTTCAAGCATAATATTCATACTTTAAAGGTAAACAATCACACTCTTCAAAACAAATGTTTACATAAGTTTGAAAAATATGTATTTCACCACATAAGTATGAATATTTGCTTGAAAAATATGATATTAATTTGACGGTCAGTAAAATGATGGTGACACAGGATTTTTTGGGTAAATAAAATTGAGTATGAATCGAGCCCGAGTAGTCTATACTCTATACTTACATAGAATTTACATATTTCTCTGATTTGAGTCAATTCAAATCAATTCCTGAGCTTAAAAATGTTCAAGCACGATTTGTCATATTAATAAACAGAGCCCATACAAAGAGCGACCTCAAGTCGATTGGTTTGTTCAGTCCTACTCAACATGCCGAAAAATGAATGCGTATAAGCAACCTAGAGTCATGCATGTAATGAAGGTAATGAAAAATTCAAATCGCACAAAGATTTTCGTCGATCAATCACCTGTTTGAGAAATTCTTGGTGCCAATTTTGAAGTGTCTCAAATGATTTGCGTACATTCACATCATACACAAGAATGCAGCAATCTGCGCCTCTATAAAACGCGACACCTAGGCTCTGAAACCGCTCTTGTCCGGCCGTATCCCATATCTGTAAGAAATGAAATAAATAAGAGGTTTTAATAAAATACTTGCCTAATAAAATGTAATTACTTGTGTACAAATAAGTTTTTTGTAACTTACTTGCAAAGTGACCAATTTGTCGTCATCAATCTGAAGTTCTTTGGTGACAAAATCAGCACCAATTGTTGCTTTGTATTGTGGTCTAAATTTTTTATTTGCATATCTGGTATATTACTAGTTAACAGACTACAATATTCAAGCATATATATATATATATAGGCATGTAATTAGGGGTGCACACATAAGTTTTTGCGTCATAAAAATTATATATCAAAATAAATAATAATTTGGGTTTCGGAATTTGGTAAATCAAAAACGTAAATCGAACTGAAAAACAGAAATTTGAAAAATGAAACCGAATATTCTTTAGTGTGCGATATGTATAACATGAAAGGATACTGATTCATCAGAGATGTCTTTCCCACCCTGAGAAATGATGATCAAATTAGAGTAAAAAAGAAAAAGAAAAGGCACATAATATTGAAAAAAAAGAAAGAAAAGAAAATTGTAAAAAGCTGGACAAGAAACATCACCCACTGTCTCCAAGCAGGATGATCTTGAGCAGACTTCTTTTCGGCATAGTCATTTGCAGTTCACTTTTCTTTTCTTTTTTTCTTTTTTTGAAAAATAAAAAAGAATCGTGTTTCAGGAATTCACACAAGGTTCTTTTAATAAAAATGCTGTATGGATATCTTATATAATCTGATTTATAGATTGTAAGTTTAATATGAGTGGAAAAAAGAAAAAGAAAAATTGAATCGTGCATCCCATGTCAGGTTGGGTATGTTGAAGTTCACATGTGAAAATAATGTTCTCTGCCTGAAGAAGAGTTCGCGTGACAGCTGAAATCTTTGATTATATTATTGAACAAGTGATGTTCCACTTCTTTCTTATATAATTCTTAAGCGTGTTTTTTAAGTAAAACTAGAATGGTGAAGTTCCAAATATGTAACTTTCTTTTTTTTTTTTTTTTACACGACTTAGATATGCATTGTTGTAAAAAATAAATTTGTATGTATGCATATATCTTTCACAAATATAATATGACATAATAAAATTAGTTTTTCTGTAAATTGAATGATTTTACTGTCAATTTATCTGAATGAATTACTGTATTTGACGAGTTTTTATGTTTCTAAAACAAACTTACAATTTTGTTAGATTATACAATATTCATAAGTAATGCTTCGAGTTGCACTTGTGTACAAATGCAAAACTTTGTCTCTTATTTTATATTTTGTAGTTTGAAAAATCAACTGATGGTATATATACGTCCTAGGTTACGTATCATTGCCGGATCATTCTTGTGAAACGTGAATCCTATTTAATTTAATAAGGAAAGGTATAAAGAGTTGTGCAATATATTCCACCTTTCTTGTGAGTTCACAAGTAAAGTGGGTGAAAAAAGTTATGGTGACAGAGGAAAGGTCTTTGGTCAGGGCAAAAACATCCTTCAATGTTTGCCCAAGGTCTTAGACTATATATCTTCAGGAAATTTCATATAATGACAGCTGATTTGAGAAGTTAAGAGAATGAGATTTGCTTGAATAATCTGTTATAGGAATTTCTCAAATTAGGACTTCTCTACTTTTCAAACTCTCATTATTAATTATTAAAAAAAAAAAAAAAAAGTGAAATACTGACGGCGGAATACGTCAGCATGAGTTTGCTGATAGGCAGCGCCCGTAAGTAATTATGGCGTCAGTAAATGATTTGCTGACGACATTAATGAACCCGGCAGAATTTTCTGATGGCCTGTTGACGGGATTCACTCGTCAGAGAATCCCCCGCCATAACCCGGGACCCGTCAGGATATGCTGATGGGTTTCGCCCGTCAGGATATGCTGATGGGTTTCGCCCGTCAGCATTCTCATTGTTTTTTTTAATTTTAATTGAAATTTTTACTTGTTTTTATTGCACATATCAATAATTAAATAAGAAAACTAATTTTTATTTCCCGAAAAAAAAATATAAAATTAAAAATAAAATTAATTAATTAAAAATTTTATCGTATAATTTATAAAATATAAATAAACTACCAAACATAAATAATATTCGTTCGTAAATCAACTAAATCGCCGCATCATCATCATCATCATCGTCATCATCATCAGCAGCAGCAGGAAGAGGACCAGGAGCAGGAGTAGGAGCAGGAACTAGACCAACAACAGCATTAGAAGATCGTAGTCGACGTCGCGCTGCCATCACTGCGGCGACTTCTCTCATCACCTGGTCACGGAGAGCCTCCTCGTTCTGTAGCCTCTGACGTGTATGATCCTCACCATGGCCTGGAGTTGCTCTTGATGTGCACGCTCGCTCGCCTCGACCTGGCTCTTCAAAAGCTCCATCAGCAGCTAGAGCTCCGAGACACGACTATCAGTAATAGAGGAGGTACCGCCTCTGGAACTCTTCGAATTCAGAAGAGTTCCAAAATATCCCGTGCCAAAGTGTCGACCCTTCTTCACCCCGGCGGTTTGTAGATAGATCGTATTCTTGTCGACGGAGGCAGGATCCGGTGATGAAGCACAAGCCTCCTCCATATTTCGCTGATACTCCTCCTGTAATATTTTGATTGATGTATTACTTACTATTAAGAGGATTAAAAACTAAATATATATATTTATAATAATTAAATCTTAAAACATACGTACAAAAATCTGCTGCGATTGAGTATCAGTGAAAGAGCCGTCGGGTTTCTGGTGCATGGTTAGGAAAAGCTTGAATGCAAGGGGTTCCCTAAGATAAGACGATGATGATGAACCAAGAGAAGCACGACTCGAAGATGGGCCTAGAGAACGCCCACGACCTTTACCTCTCATCTAAAAAAATATTAAAATTTAAGCACAATTGAACCGGGTATGCAGGAAGGCCTCTAATTTGTATGTGTGGGGATCAGCTTCAATTTGATTTTACGAAGAGTTTTAGAATTTGTAAATTAAAGTAAAGATTATATCTGTAAATTTACAAACTTATTTCATCCCGTCGGTGATTAGTTAAATAGATAAAAATAATAATAATTTAACTTTGTTGACGGCTTCCGCAAGTCGTTTACTAATAATTAAATTACTTAAACAAATTCGAAATCAGATTCTAGTTATTTTTTCAGTTTCAACTCATCTATGATTTTATTAGCCTAAGTGAATTCAACATGGGTATATTGATTCTTTTGTTAGACTTGTTACGTTTAGTAGTGGTTGTTGCTCCTAGTTCTCTAGGTTTCTTTATATAATTATATCTTATGATTACACTCTAACAAGTTAGAGTTCTAATAAAATAATAGATGAGTTGAAATTGAAAAAAATAACTACAATCTGATTTCAAATCTAGTTTCATGCTTGATCTGGATAAGTTTTCTTATAAAAACATGATTTAGTGAACTTTTTATCACCTTTGCATCAAATAATCACATTTTCACTAAAACTTATCACTTAAAGGTGCCACTTTTACACATTATATTATATTCAGTTGTTAATTATATTCATTAACTATAATAGTCTTCTTTTACAGTCAGAGATTTGTTGGATCAACTCATTTTGGGCCCAGAAATTTGTAACAAATATTCAAAGTTGATCCGTAAGTTACATATAAATTATAAAATGACGTTTTTTTATAAAGTTATTGATAGTTACAAAGAGAAAAATATATATAAGAATGGGTAATTCAAAAGATTATAAATATTGTATTATTAAATCATAATATTAATTTCCTATTAATTAAAACATGTATATCAAAATATAAATATTAATTAAACACAATTTGCCGATCACCACGACATTTCAAAACCCCTACCACGCACTTTTTAAGATTTTTTAAAACCACCATCACATTTAAAAAAAAAACTTAAAATCCATTATTGGAGGGACGGAACCTTCCGGCCGGCGCCATACACCACATCATCACCGACGTCAGACCCTACCAATCATAACATGTATATAAAAAATATAAATATTAATTAAACACAACTTGCCGATAACCACGACATTTCAAAACCACCAACACAAACATTCTAAGGCTTTACAAATATGAAATATTTATAATTCAACCCTAAACTAACCATAATTCTCAAAAAACCCCAAATTAAACTCTAATTATACGATAATACCTAAACTAAATCCTAATTATATAATAACCCCTAAATTAAACTCTAATTATACAAAAATACCTAAAGTAAACCTTAATTATACAAACCCCCTAAATTATACCCTAATAATATAATAATTCCTAAATTAAACCATAAACCCCCCTAAATTAATGATAATTATACGATAATACCTAAACTAAATTCTAATTGTAAAAATCTCCTAAATTAAACTCTAACTATACAATAATGCCTAAACTAAACCTTAATTATACAAAAACTCCTAAATTAACAATAATTATAAAATAACACTTCAATTAAAACTTAATTATACAAAACCCATAAATTGAACCCTAATTATACAATAATAGCTAAAATATACCCTATTTACACAAAAATACCTAAACTAAACCCTAATTATAAAAAAACCCTAAATTATACCCTAATTATATATTAATACTTGTAAAAGTAAAAGCATAAGGAGAAGACATAAAAGAGAGTCGAAAGAGACGATAGAAATTAGTGTTCTCTTATTCATCAAAGACTCTCTTTATATAGGGTATCAAAGTACATGTTTCCATAATACATAAAGATAACAAATACTTAAATTCTCCTTCATCAGTTACTTATTGACGAAGACACACTAATTGTGTTTTTCCTTCAATACTCCCCCTTGTGTAAAGTCAATGGGTGAAATGGTGTTTCATTGTTGCCTCATTAAAACCTGTCCAAGTAACAAAACCCAATGGGAAAAATAAAACTTGGTCTAAGGAAAAAGAGTACAACACACCTATGTTGAGACTCCCCCTAAAGTGTACACCTCTCTCTGATATGTACATCTATCAAGAAAACTTTGGAAGTCTTCACTTCCTCAATTTACTTGATTCTTGAGAAAGTGCATAGTTGTTGGTTGTAGAAGAGTTGTGGTGATATTACTCGTATTATCACATTTTCTTCAGTGATAGAGTTCAAGCCACTATCATTAGATATATGAATGATCATAACATTTATCGCAGATACTCACGAACTACTACATGTATGATAATGATCTCTTTAGATGGATCGAATGAGTAACCAACATCAATGATACTATTTGGTGTTTCACAGTAGGAAGTAAACCCAATATTTTCTATAGGGATTACAAGACTATCTGCAGTCTGATTAGCACGCATTTGTCCTTATTTTCAGTAGTATTTAAGCTTATTTTTCTATTTGTTTTTGGTATAAGTTGGACGATTTAAGCATAATTCCGTATTTTTATAGTTCTGGCTTATTTTACAATATTTTAATCGTAATTGATGCAAATAGGTGATATTTCATTGTTTTCACCTTACAGCTAAGTAACCGGAAGAGTTCAGCGCGTAATAAACGAAGTTCGATGTTCAAGAATAGAAGAACGAGCTTTCCGGCGAAATGAGTAGCAAAAGATAGAGAGAGACGGAGGCAGACGCGCAGACGCGTCGACTGACGCGACCGTCGACGTGAGCCATGATCCGCGTCAGTCGACGCAGCGTCGACGCACTGTCGACGCAACTTGCTGAAGCGTCGATGTCGACGCACCACTGTCGACGCACTGTCGACGCAACTTGCTGAAGCGTCGATGTCGACGCAACTTGCTGAAGCGTCGTTGTCGACGCACCGATGTCGACGCACCGTCGACGCAAGTTGCTGAAGCGTCGATGTCGACCCACCCAGTTGACGCATCCGCCCAGCCGACGCGCACGTCCTGGCCGCACCGACGCCGAGCACCAGCACGCGTCAGTCGACGCACCGTCGACGCGACGGCCCAGAATCGGGATTTTAGGGTTTCTTATGCTCCAAGTTAAGGGAAATCTATAAAAACCCTTCTAAGTCCGTTCCAAAGGATGACACCTCTCACCCATACTCTGAATATTTGATCTTTTGGCTCGAGAACAACACCGTCCACATCCCTATAACAACAATTGATCAAGATCGAAGATTCGAGGATCGCCAAGCTCCAACCGTCCGTTCGTTATCCGTTCTTCGACCGAGATCAACCGCCTCTCTGGATTAGCTGGAGAATTTACTACGCTTTCTAGTTTAATAAGTACTCTAAACCCTTTGTTCATTTTTCGTGCCTTAAATTATGCAATTAAGTAGTTGTTTTTCAATAATTTCTTTTGAATTTGTTTATGCTTAGAACCCTAGATACTTTTGGAATTGAATTCGTAATCTTTAGTTTAATTAATGCTTGGTTATTATTCTTGTTAGTTAATTCGTTTCGTTTGCATTGCGTTCTTGATAATTGCTTGATTTTACGCTAGTTAATCTCGCTTAAGTTCTAGATTAATTTCTTTAGTTTACATGTTCTAGTTGCTGAATTAGAGTACCTAGCTTTAATTATTGTTCATGTGTTTTAAATTCTTAGATAACAAAAACAATCAAATATCCCCCCCCCCCCCCCTTTAGTATAAGTAATTGCGTATGAACAAACTATTTGAGATTTCCGATTGTATGTTCCTCGAGAGACGACTCGAGTCAAGTTGCCAAACTACGCGCGACCCCGTTCTCTTGCGGGCAAGCTATTGATCTTTTGACAAATTTTCATAAGTAGGCAGCACAAAAGCTTGAATCAAAATTTTGGCGCCGTTGCCGGGGAGTTTACAAAGGTTTTCAAAAAAAATATATGTTTGTTTATTTCTTTTTTTTTGATTTAAGTCATTTATTTGTATAATTATTTTCTCTAGTCGATACGTTTGATTTGTTGTTGAGTTCATGCAAGGTCGTAGATCGCTTAGGCTCGAACTTGCACCATTCATCGACAACGTTCATCGTTCGAATCAAGTGAGACCACCTCACTCACCCACAAGTGAATCGTCTGCCATGACTGATTTTATTTGTGATCCGATTCCGGAAACGATGTTGCGACTAGATAACTGAGCCCACAACAACGAGGACGATTAGCCACCAAGGCATCCACCCGTGCAACAAAGAAATGGGTACATGAGTGAGCCAATTCGTCCCGACGGACCAGTACAGCCTCAAGCATACTGGGAGAATATTCAACGAAACGTAATAGACCAGAATGGCGGCCAAAGAAAAGGAGATAATCGCTACCGCCACGTTCCGGATGACTATTCTGAGAGATCATACCATGGCGACGAGCGGGTCAATGAGTGGCTCGCATATGATGGGTACCATGAGATAGACGAATACGCGAGGCCAAATAACCAAGAAAGATACCAACGGGAGGCGCGCGAACCGAGACAAAGAGAGTTCACGACCCCTCAGGTGGGTCCCTATAGTTCGGCAATTGTGTTGGGTAGAACTGCGAGAGACTTCGAGTTGAAACCTCATATCATCAACAACCTCCCGACATTTCTTGGTCTCGCCAACGAAGACCCACTGACGTTCCTTAAGGAGTTCTATGCCGAAGTTAGTAGGATTCCGTCCCAGGGACTACATCACGAAGACCTTCAAATGGTGTGTTTTCCGAGTTGCATGAAGGATAAAGCCAAGTCTTGGCTACTATCACTGGAACCAAGATCTCTGGTCGACTGGCCCATGGTGAGCGACAAACTCATTAATCAGTACTACTCAACTCAGACGACGGGCCACATACGGAGACAAATAGCCAACTTTGTCCAGCATGACGGGGACTTGTTTCACGAGGCGTGGGAACGTTTCAAATCTTTGTTGCAAGCTTGCCCCCATCATCACAACTCTCCGGGAATGGTGAATTAACTCTTCTACGAGGGACTTATAGATTCTTACAAGAATAACGTAGAGGTAGCTGCTGGAGGAGATTTTGGGAATTTGACAGCGACGGCTGCCAAGCAACTATTTGAAAGAATGAGCGAAAAGTCTAGGCAAACGAGCTCTCGACCACGGAAGATAAGGGTTAACGAGGCAACTGAGGTGCCAAGTAACGAGACCTTCGAGGCATGTAACCGTTGTGGAGAGCAAGGGCATTCAGGGGATCCATGTACAATGGGGTATTACGAAGATACCGACGCTGAAGCACACGCCATCAAAGACCAATTACGCAACATAGATCTCCCAACCTATGAGCACAGGCCTCAGTCAAATCCCAAATTTAATGCAAATCGTAACTCTCCTTACTTAAAATGGGGCCCTGAAAATCCACATTTCACCCCAGGACAAACTAAATCAACAGAACCACCACCGAGCAAATCATTACCAGCTGGGCCGACACCTGTTCCTATACAGCCAAACGATCAACTGCTAATTTGGCAACAGAACCAAGTCACCGAGACACTCAGAAACAGGGATGGGTTGACAAATCTAACCACGTAAGTTAATAAGCAAGGAGAGGTCTTGGATGACTTATCTAAGAGCGGGAAGAACTTGGAGAAAATGATGGGCCAAATGGCGACATTCATTGTCAAACATGGCAATGAAAAAGGGAAGTTTCCGAGCCAACCCGAGCAAGCTTCTGCGGTTCATATTATACGAAGTGGGAAGACGATAGATAATGGGGTCGAAGAAAAGAATGAAGGGGATACTAATGAGGGGTTGCCTACGAAAAATGACCCTAAATTGGTTGACCAAATGCATAAGTCACCGAATCCGTACATTCCTGGGTCGTTAAAAGGGAAGTCCCCGAATCAAGTGCCCTCTTCAGTAACAGATGACGATTCCACCAAGCAACCGAAGGCATCGCCAACCACTATTCGAGACAAAGTTCCTTTCCCAAGTCGCCTGCGCCCAGCCAAAGAGAATAAAAAGTTCATGGAACTTTATAATGTGCTCAAAAACGTCAACATCAATCTTCCTCTATTAGACGTAATCAAGACGATGCCCGCGTACGTGAAAATTTTCAAGGAATTAGTCGCGAGGGAACGGCGTCTGGAGACACTTCAGCAAGTTAAGTTAACAAAGGAGGTGAGCGCCATCTGCAAAGGGCCTCTACCCAAAAAGGAAAGAGACCCCGGCATTTTTTGCATAACCATCACCTTGGGAAACGGACAGACAGCACGAGGCATGCTTGACCTAGGAGCAGGAATCAATTTGATGCCTTATTCCCTTTATAAGGAATTCGATTTGGGGACAATGAGACCAACGATGATGCGACTACAATTGGCGGACCGATCAATTAGACAACCACTCGGCATAGTCGAGGATGTTCTAGTTCAAGTTGGCGAGCTTGTAATTCCAGTAGATTTCGTCATACTGGATGTCGGCGAGGTTCCGAAGGAGGGCACTGAACATACTATTTTCCTTGGTCGACCATTTATGTCCACTTCTCGTACACTAATTGACGTGCACAAAGGGAGGATGACCTTGTCCGTGATGGGCGAGACAATCACATTTTCGTTGAAGGATATCCACAACACTCCTTCGCCATACATGAATGAAGATTTCTCGTTTGTTGACCCGATTGCCTCCTGTGTTCACGAGCTTAAGGGGATCACCGTGGTAGATGAGTTAAGCGTCGAGGACGACACAAAATTTTTGAACAGGGTGGCCGAGATGTTAGAGATAGATTTGAATGAGATCGACGAAGACCATAAAGAGATTGACGATTTTGATGAATAATTGTGTGAAATAGCCACTGCACCCGAACTTGGTCCAAAGATAGAGTTAAAGCCGCTACCGAGCCACTTGAAGTATGTTTTCCTCGAGTCCAACGAAACAAAACCAGTCATCATATACTCAGCCTTATCGGAGCACGAGGAGAAGGAATTAGTTGCGGTATTAAGCAACCACAAGGAGGCAATAGGATGGAGCATCAGCGACATCAAAGGAATAAGCCACGTGACTTGCATGCATAGAATCGAGATGGAACCCGATGCCAGGCCTGTGAGGGACAGTCAACSGAGAMTGAAACCAATGCTTTATGAGGTGGTTAAGAAAGAAATTTTTAAACTTAAAGACGAAGGAATCATTTTTGCCATCTCCGACAGCAAATGGGTAAGCCCAATTCATGTGGTTCCAAAGAAAGGAGGCATCACCATCACCGAAAACGCAAAGGGTAAGATAGTGCCAACCCGAATAACCACTGGATGGCGTATGCGCATCGATTATAGGAAGTTAAATGCGGCCACTCGTAAGGATCATTTTCCTCTACCGTTCATCGACCAACTCCTCGACAATCTTGTGGGACACGAATTTTACTACTTTCTGGATGGCCTTTCGGGATATTATCAAGTGCCCATCGCTCCGGAAGATCAGAGCAAGACAACGTTCACATGCCCCTTTGGCACATTCGCTTTTCGAAGAATGCTCTTTGGCCTGTGCAACGCACCAGCGACTTTTCAAAGGTGCATGCTCTCAATTTTCAGTGATTTTATTGATGACTTTCTTGAAGTATTTATGGATGATTTTTCAATTTTTGGGTCATATTTTGATAATTGTTTGTCTAATTTGTCAAGAGTTCTAGAACGATGTATTGATAAAAATCTAACTTTGAGTTGGGAGAAATCCCATTTTATGGTAAAAAGTGGCACTG
>BMAC01000309.1:910151-932769 GCA_014905375.1 Phtheirospermum japonicum
TTTTTAATGAAGAATATTTGAATGCGTTTAATGAATTAAAAGCGAGTCTTACGTCTGCCCCTGTGGTTGTTGCTCCCGACTGGACCTTACCCTTTGAAATTATGTGTGATGCCTCTAACGAGGCGGTGGGGTCTGTTTTGGGACAACGTGTGGAAAAATTACTTAGGGTCATTTATTATGCTAGTTATATGCTAAACGATGCTCAACGTAATTGTACCACAACTGAAAAAGAATTATTGGCAGTCGTATTTTCGCTCGATAAATTTAGACCGTACATAGTTGGAGCTAAGGTAATTGTACACACTGATCATGTTGCTTTACGCCATTTGTTTTCCTAACCACAAAGTAAGCCACGCCTTATTCGGTGGATTTTGTTGCTACAAGAATTTGATGTGGAAATAAAAGATAGACGGGGTTGTAAAAATGTTGTGGCAGATCACTTGTCTAGAATGATAATTGAGGAGAATGAGGGCGAGAAATTTATGATTAACGATCTTTTTCCTTATGAAAATGTTTTTAATCTTGAGTAATTAATTACCCCTTGGTACGCTGATATTGTGAATTATCTTGTTTGCAAAATAGTGCCTAACCATTTATCCTACCAAGAACAAAAGAGATTTTTGAGTAAATGCAGGGACTACTTTTGGGATGATCCCGATGTTTTCAAACGCTGCAAGGATGGTCTAAATAGGAGATTCATTCCGAACGACGAAATGGGGAGCATTCTCCAATTTTGCCATGATCATGGAGGGCATTTTGGAGCTCAAAAGACGGCGTTTAAAGTGTTACAAGATGGATTTTATTGGCCGGGTTTATTTGCTGATGCGTTCGAATATTGCAAAACTTGCGACAACTGCCAAAGAACCGGAAACATAGGTAAGCGATAAAAAATGCCACAGGTACCCAACCAAGTGGTAGAGATTTTCGATGTATGGGGGATAGACTTTATGGGACCTTTCCCTAAGAGTGGAGATTTTGAGTACATCCTTGTTGGTGTCGACTACGTATCAAAATGGGTGGAAGCAATCCCTACTCAAAGAGCTAATGCAGAAGTTGTTCTCAAATTCCTCCAAGAAAATATTTTCAGTAGATTCGGGGTGCCGAAATTGATAATAAGTGATGGAGGGAGCCATTTTTGTAACAAGGCGTTTGCAAAGTTGATGAAAAAATATGGGGTCCGACACAAGGTCACTACGCCTTACCACCCTCAAACGTCTGGTCAAGTCGAGACGAGCAACCGTCAACTTAAGGCCATCCTCGAAAAAACAGTCGGGCCGAGTCGAAAGGATTGGGCAGTCAAACTTGTCAACGCACTGTGGTCATACCGAACAGCCTACAAGACAGTGCTTGGAATGAGCCCTTTTCGCCTAATCTATGGGAAAGCTTGCCATTTGCCCGTTGAGCTAGAACATCGAGCTGGTTGGGCAATTCGGAAACTGAACATGAATTATGACGAGGCTGGCGAGTACAGGAAGTTGGAACTAACTGAACTTGAGGAGATAAGGAATGAGTCCTATGATACTGCATGGAGGCAAAAGAAGATAACCAAAGTTTACCATGATCGGAAACTCGTCAACAAGCAATTGAAGGTAGGTAAGTTAGCTCTTGTCTTTAACTCGAGATTTAAACTTTTTCCAGGGAAACTAAAATCGAAGTGGAGTGGATCGTTCGTGATAAAAGAGATCAACGAGTTTGGAGCTGTGACCCTTTACGATGAAAAACGAGACTCAACATTTCAAGTTAATGGGCACGGCTTTAAATTGTACCGTGACGGAGAGTTAACAAATCAAGATCGCGAAGTGTGGGCGATGGTGGAACCACCTCCGATGACAGTTTAATCAAGGCATTGTTACGTCGAGCAAACGACGTTAAAAGATGCGCTTCTTGGGAGGCAACCCAAGCTACTGTATTTTCTTTATTTTTGATTTTTTTTTATTTTAGTTATTTCTTTTTTCTACTTTTTGTAAGTGTTTGAACCGGATTTAGGTCAAGTTAAGGTTAATTCATCATTCGAAGAGTGAAATATTCACATGAAAACCAGCCTGCATCCGCGTCGGATCGATGCGAAAATGACATTTCCTGGGCGCGCGCGTCGACTGATGCGGCATCAACGTGGAAATGACGTTTCCTGGGCACGCACGTCGACTGACGCAGCGTCAACGCCACCTGTGCGCGTGAGCAAATTTTTGGTAAGTTTTAGCTGCGATTTTTGGGAGTTTTATTCTAAATAGGTGAGTGATTTTTTTGGGATTTATTTGCACGAAATTTGTCATGTTTTGGGTCAAGATCTTTTGTCTTAAAGGAGTTCTATCTAGATAAGGAAATTTAATATCTTTTCCCTTATCTTTAATTTGGGTGAATTTAGGATTCCTGTTTTTATGGTCTTTTGATCCCTATATAAACCAAACCCCTTCACTTTTAATTTCATTATTCTCAAAGCTCTACATCTCTTTACTCGAAAATATTTTCGCACTAAACCACGAGAAGAGGTGGATACTGAGAGAGGAGCACGACGATAAATTGGACCAGCTGCATGATGAGATCGAGAAGGCGAACGATTTGGTTGGTGATTATCAATTGGATGATGTTAACTACACCCTCCAAATCCATGCTCTAAAGAACGAATTGAGAAGGGCGGAGGAGATCAACGAGGGGTTGAGGGACATGAACCTTCAACTAAGGGTCACCATTCAACGATTAAGGGGTATTGAGCATGACCTCGGACAGCAGAGGGAGGAACTTGACGAGCGTGCCATGACCAAGAACGAGCTCCGCGACGCACTTCTCCGAGCTCGAGAGACGATTGCCACCTTGACTAAGGACAACAATGAGATGATATGGGATACATTCAGATTATCAGGTGAGATCGATATGAAGGACGAGCGCTTGAAGGAAGCAGAATCCGAGATAGGAAATTTGACACAAGACGGAATAATCCTCTTGCGAAGTAACCATGCAATACGCGAGGAGAAATTTGCACTCTTACGGCGAATTGAGGAGTTGGAGGCCCACATCAAGAATTTTAATGTGAGAAACGCGGAGAACGAGTGGAATTTGGGATTTTGGAAGCAGTGCTTGGAAGAGGCTAGCAAGAAGATCATCGCGTTAGAGCGATTGGGTTCCAAATCCCCTTAGATTCTTGGGGCTTGCTATTATTTATCTATTTATGTTTTTCCATAATCGAGTCGTGGAATTGTCTTTCCACCTTATCCTGTTTAGTTTATTGCAATTTCGTTTTTATTTCGATTGTCTATGTATTTTGTTTCAGCAATTAATAAAATTTTATTTTTCGTACGCCTTGCCTTTTCGTATTTCTTGCACCATGGATGTTTTTATTCTTCTTGTGAGATTGTGTAGTTATCCATGGTTAAATATCATTTAGGAGAAGGGGTAAATCGCTGGAATACGAACGGTAAAAACTTTTTGCCAACCTGCTGTCGCGTCGACGCTCCGTCGACGCGGTGATGATCCGCGTCAGTCGCCGCCGCCTACGCACGGCGACCGACTGCCCTGGGCGGAAGCGATGCTTTTCAATAGCCGTTTTGTTCACACAACAACCTTTGATTCCATCAATTGCTGAAGATCCGTGGCAATGATTTAATAAGTTTATTATTGCTGATAACGTTTATTTTTATTTTTTATTTTGGTTGTTCTGTTTTAAGGTCGAATCCAGTCGCGCGGCTCTGGGAACGTGAAATTGCGCAACTTCAATTAAAAAGACTCAACCATTCATTTTCAGGGGCGTTTTCTTACCCCTTTCCTTGTGTAACATCCATACATCCAATGCATAATTATTTAATTATTTATTTCTCATCATGCATTAAAAATATAATTCTAGTCCCAAGCTCGTCGCCATAATACGACTTCCTATTTTAATTTTAAATAATCTAGGAATTCTATTTAAACGAATTTATAGTTCGTTTTCAAATAAAATTATATTATCAATTTCTAAGCAATTATTATAATTATTTAATAATTTAATTATTTATTTAAACTACTATTAAGTCGTCTATGAAATTTTTTTGATTACTAAAATTATTATAATTTATTTATATTATAATTATTTTTAATAATTTAAAATACTATTGGGTCATTCGCGGAATTATTTTAGTTTTAAACATAAGCCGTCTAGTGGATCGTTTTCTTTTCGGACTTGAAAATGAGCCCACTGACTAACCCGAGTCCACTAAACCTCAGCCCTAACCTTCCATAATTAAATCCTAAGCTTGGTTTATAAAGAAAAATCCAAACGCCATCAACCTTTACAAGTTTTCTGCAAATCGGCCGCAAGGTAAATATCCCTTTTATTATTCTATTTTTTTTCAAAGAACACAGCCTTGTAATCAAAGTTTTCGGTAGCCCGATCAGCAGCCAGCCATTTTCCAACCATCCCTGCCACCAATTTCCCAAACTAACCGTCAAACCCGTGTTCCAAGATCACAACCATCAACTCCGATTTCAGCCACTGATGAAGAAAACCAAGTCGACAACAACGACAGCCACAGTAACATCAAGTCAGGCCTTTGGCCAAGTCAAGTCGCAGACGGGCTTGCCACCAAGACGACTCACACCCAGATGAACCCCTGTCCAACCGAGTTCTTGTCCGCCGAGGAACACGCCGGCAAACCCTAAATCCAAACCCACGACTTCCGATTTCTTGTTTGAGAAAGGAGAACCGACCGTACCCAAAAGCCCCACGCCGAACCATCCAAATCATCATCACCAAACCCGTGCCCATAAACCTGTACGCCGCTCGTCGCCTCGCCGCCGTGCTGTCGCCAACAATCACCGCCCAGCCGCAGCCGAACCGCCACCCGAATTTTCAGTCGCCAACACCACCACGACCCGACTTCTAGTCGCCGACACCACCAAGGCCATCTCCAATCGCCACCTACAAACCCCACGCATCCGAATCGCCGCCCCTAACTACCGACACCACCACCACCGTTTGTCCCCGTGATTCAAAACGCCACCCGATCGGTCGAGTTCGGAGAATTTGGCGAGACCTAGTGGCCCACGAAAACCAACCGAGCCCAGCAGTTGCTGTCACCGGTGGACGACGCCGATTCCGCCTGCCTCCGCCGGTGCTGCGCCAGCACCGCCGTTGTCGATCCCGATTTTCTGGTTCTAGGAGAAGAAATTCGCCAGGGGCGCAGGTAGAGAGGGAGACGCCTGAGCGCCGCCGCCCAAGCCGTTGTTGCGCGGCCTTGCCCTGGCGACCACTGATTGCCGATTACTGCGCCTCTTCTGTTTTGGGGAAAGAAAGCAAGAAAGAGGGAGAAGGAGACGGGTCTGAAGGGATTAAGGGTTGGATTCCTTATTTAATATCCAGTCCACTTTCCCAAAATTCCAAATTGACCCCCAAACCTTCTGCCAACCTTCGATTGAACCCTCAGATTATCTAAGCCTTGAAATTCAGCCTTCCAGATTATAGAATCCCCAATCCAGCCCCAAAACATATTTTATAACTACACTCCAGTCCATTTTAAATTATTATTATTATTATTATTTTTATTATTATCATTAATATTGTTATTATTATTACTATTATCATTATTATTACTATTTTAAATATGAAAAATACTAATTAAATATATTCTCTAATTGAATAGGTGACGAGCATTAAGGGGACCTAGGATTTCAACTACGTGCATTCTTCTCGATTTTCCACGACATTTTTACGAGGTAGGGACCACCGACTTATCTATGTCGAATTTTACATGCTTAAATCTACGTGCTATGTGTATCATGAAATTCGATGTTTATAAAATCTAATATAGACATAGACCTAAAGTTGTCTGTGATCAAAAGTTGTCATCGGGTTTATCCCGGCATGCTATACCCAATGATTAAAACCAGGGGCCTTATGTGCCTATGACCTAAAGTGTCATCGGGGAAACCTGCCGCGTTTTAGCTGCAGTCAACTGTTTTTCGACGTTAAAATTGTGAATTCTATGGTTAATTGTGCTATATTTGAGTTGTATGATTTTGCATGGGGAATGTCGGTGTAACTATTGAGTGCGTTGAGCTCATCCCAAATCAACGACGTGTTTTTCAGGTACAAATGAAGATATCGAATGAAAGGGAAATGAGGAGAGGAATGAAAACTCTTGTTATTAGATTTTTATGTTTTAATCTTGTTTTACATTTTAAATAAGAGCCAAATTAGACATAAAATACTGTGGTTATCAATTTCCACTGTTGAGAACTTAGTTATTTATATTATGATTATTTTCGCTGCGTGATTCTTGAACATTTTGAAAAATGTGAATCTTTTATGTTAAATTCGTGAAAACGTAAATGTGAACATTTTGGATTACTTAAATAATTTTCATTCCTCTTCGTCGAACATTCGTCGATATCGTCAAGGTACAAAAAAGTTAATTACAATTGTTTAATCATTAATTTACATTCCATGTTATATCATGATTGCATTGTATTGGGTATGGATGTTTATACTTTGGGTATGATTGCATTATCTTGGTAATGGTTGATGATGCTTTTGATATAATTGCATTGTATTGGGAATGGTTGATGATACTATTGGTATGATGACACTCCAAGGCATGGAGGCTTTCCTTAGTTATGTTTTTTTTTTTGGAGGTCGACACCGTGGGGTCCTACTTGTTGACCAAACATCATTTGTGGCGCTTAGCCAAAGAAGAAACTCCTAAGGAAAACCGTGAATAGGTTTCCAAAGGGAAGAAGAAGTGGGAATAGGGTTAATGAAGAAAACCCAACCCATTTCGGTCAAACGACCGTTGAGGCTATGTACACGATTTTCACCAACTTCTTCCAACGCCTTCAAGATAACGGTTTGGGGAATGGAGGCAACAACTCGAGAGCGGTGGATCAGTTCCGCCAGTACCGAACACCAACCTTCAATGGGAGAGATGGACCGGATGCAGTGGAAGAGTGGTTTCGGTCACTCGAAAGAATATTTCGAATGATAGCGTGCGACGACGTGCAGAAGGTCACGTGTGCCACTTTTCAGCTAACTGAAGATGCTGACCACTGGTGGGAAGGTTATTGGAGAATATGTTCAGAGGCGGAGCGAGACGCCTTCACTTGGAACAAGTTCAAGACGGTGGTTATGGAAAAGTTTTTCCCGCGCTCGTACCGCGACCAGAAGGAGACCGAGTTCCTGAATCTCAAACAAGGGAGCTTGACGGTCACTGAGTACGAGAGGAGGTTTAACCAGTTGAGCCATTTCGCTACGCACCTGGTGGATACCGACTTGAAGAAATCGTTGAGGTTCAAGAGAGGTTTGAGAGCCCAACTAGCGGGTATCCTTTCAGCACAAGGTGATCTCTCGTACTCAGAAATGGTTAAAAGAGCACAAGATGTGGAGTCAAGTCTTGGAATGGATGAGGTGAAGTCTAAACCCACGGCTTCGGTGAACAAGAGGAAGTGGGAAGGAGGACGCTCCAACCATGGCAAGCAGCAGAAAACTGGCGGCGGGAACTTTCAGCAAGGGATAGACAACAGAATCCCGTGCGGGATTTGTGGCAAGAAGCATCTCGGAGAGTGCCTTCGAGGACAAGGAATATGTTATCGCTGCCATCAGAGTGGGCATACGGCGCCTTTCTACATCGTGTTTGGTCAAAGGCAACAAGACGGGCGAGGTCCAAGGCCAAGACCAACTAATGGAGGAAATGCTCGAATGTATACCATGGCACGCAATGAGGCTGAAGAGAACCCTGGAGTTATAACAGGTATGTTGACTGTCTCAGGAATTCCCGCTTTTGTGCTTTTTGATACGGGTGCTTCGCWYTCTTTTRTGTCRAAGAAATTTCATGATTTAACTGAAGTTAAGAGCACTAGAGTAGAGGAACCCTTAGARKTTGGWTTACCATCYGGAGACGTAATGRTYACGAACTTGATGGATAAGGGAGCGAAGATCGATGTAGGAGGAAAGAATCTCGAGGCGGACTTGTATGTGATCGAAATGAGGGATTTCGACTTGATATTAGGAATGAACTGGCTCACGAAATATCAAGCGAAGATACAATGTCGCGAACGAGAGATAACTTTCAAACTCCCTGAATGTGGAGAGATCAAGTTCTTTGGAGCCAAGACCATGACGGTGCCACAAGTGATAACAGCAATGAAGGCCATGAAGTTGTTGAAGAAGGAGAGATGCCAAGGTTTCCTGGTGAATTTGGTGAGCAATCCAGCGGTCGAGGTGACACCGCACGAAGTGCCCATCGTCCGAGATTTTAAGGACGTTTTCTGGAAGAGTTACCAAGATTACCGCCCAGTCGTCAAGTCGAGTTCACAATTGATTTGACACCAGGGGCAACACCTATCTCAAATGCACCATACAGGATGGCGCCGAAGGAACTTCAAGAACTAAAGGCACAAATCCAAGAGTTGTTGGATTTAGGTTTTGTCYGACCGAGTGTTTCACCGTGGGGAGCACCGGTCCTCTTTGTTAAGAAGAAAGATGGGTCAATGAGAATGTGTATCGATTATAGAGAACTTAATCGACTCACAATAAAGAACAAGTACCCGTTACCTCGAATCGAAGACTTATTCGATCAATTAAAAGGAGCAAATGTCTTCTCTAAAATCGATTTAAGGTCGGGGTATCATCATTTGAAGATCAAGGAGAGTGACATTCTGAAGACTGCTTTCAGAACAAGATATGGACACTATGAGTTTGTTGTGATGCCTTTCGGGCTAAGCAATGCTCCAACAGTGTTCATGGATTTGATGAATAGGGTTTTCCACCCCTGCTTGGATAAGTTCGTCATAGTCTTTATCGACGATATCTTAATCTTTTCAAAGAGTCAAGAAGAGCACGAAGAACACTTACGAATAGTGTTGGGAACACTTCGCAAGGAGAAGTTGTATGCGAAATTCAGTAAGTGTGAGTTTTGGATGGACCGAGTTGTGTTCCTTGGTCACATCATCACTGCTCAAGGGATAGAAGTGGATCCATCTAAGGTTGAAGCGATAAATGGATGGGCCACCTCCACAAGTGCGAGTGAAGTTCGCAGTTTTCTGGGTCTAGCAGGCTACTGTCGAAGATTTATCGAAGGATTTTCTAAGATAGCTGTGTCGATGACTCGACTTACGAGGAAAGGGGAGAAGTTTGTTTGGAGCACGAAGTGCGAGTAGAGTTTCCAATAGCTGAAGAGAAGGCTCACTTCCGCACCCGTCTTGACAATTCCCGACCCAACGAAGGACTTCGTTATTTATAGCGATGCATCGAAACAAGGTTTGGGTTTCGTCATGATGCAACATGGGAAAGTAGTGGCTTATGCGTCACGACAACTAAAGACCCATGAGACAAACTACCCTATGCATGATTTAGAACTCGCGTCCGTAGTTCATGCTTTGAAGATTTGGAGACACTAATTGTATGGAGGCAAGTGTGAGATTTTCACCGACCATAAGAGCTTGAAGTATTTGTTCACTCAGAAGGAGTTGAGTATGCGTCAAAGAAGATGGTTGGAATTGGTTAAGGACTATGACTGTACCATTAGCTACCATCCAGGGAAGGCGAATGTGGTAGCCGATGCGTTGAGTCGTAAAGGAGGACTGATGAGTTTACTGTCCGAACAAGATAAGTTGGTTGAGGAGTTCGCCAAGATGAAGATCGAAATGGTGATACCTCCAAAGAACACAAAGGGGATCTTAGCATCCTTAGTGGTGCAACCAACTTTGAGAGAAAGGATCAAGGAAATTCAAACCCAGGATGGTTTCATAAACAAGATGAAGAAGAAAGTGCGGAAAAGAACCACCAAAGGTTTTGCTTTAGCAGACGATGGAGTGTTGTTTTACGGAGAAAGAATTTGTGTTCCAAAGGACGAGAGTTTAAGGAAAGAAATTCTGGAAGAAGCCCATTGCACTCCTTACACTGCACACCCTGGTGGTACCAAGATGTATAAGGACTTGAGGACAGTGTTTTGGTGGAGGAGCATGAAGAGAGACATTGCCACTTTTGTGAGAAAGTGTCTAGATTGTCAGCGAGTCAAGGCCGACACCAACGACCGTCAGGTTTGCTAAAACTACTAGAGATTCCTGAATGGAAGTGGGAGCATATGTCGATGGATTTCGTAGTAGGTTTAGCGCCATCGAAGAGAGGTAACAAAGCGGTATGGGTGATAGTAGATCGTCTAACCAAGTCGGCTCACTTTTTACCGGTCAAGATGACCTTCAACATGGAACAATATGCCCAAATCTATATTCGGGAAATTATTAAGTTGCACGGAGTACCGGTCTCGATTGTTTTGGACAGAGACACGAGGTTCACCTCGAACTTTTGGAAGAGCTTGCAAAGTGCTCTGGGCACTAAATTGAAGTTCAGTACGRCTTATCATCCATAAACAGACGGTCAAACTGAGAGGACTAACCAAGTCATGGAAGATATGTTAAGAACTTGCATACTTGACTTGGGAAGTCAATGGGAAGGTTTATTACCATTAGTGGATTTTGCTTACAACAACAGTTACCAATCTACCATTGGTATGGCTCTCTACGAGGCCTTATACGGAAGAAAGTGTAGATCTTCTTTGTACTGGGAAGAAGTAGGAGAGAGAAAGATTTTGGGCCCCGAACTAGTCCAAGAGACGGTTAAACACATCGCCACGATCCGAGATCGAATTAGGACTGCGCAGGATCGACAAAAGTCTTATGCGGACCATCGAAGAAAAGATCTGCATTTAGAGGTAGGCGATAAGGTGTTTCTGAAAGTAGCACCGGTCCGAGGTGTAGTGAGGTTTGGTAAAAGGGGGAAGTTGAAGCCAAGGTACATAGGGCCGTTTCGGATTCTCAGGAGAATCGGGGAGTTGGATTACGAGCTTGCACTACCACCTAGTTTGTCGAGCATCCACAACGTCTTCCATGTGTCGATGCTAAGAAAGCATGTCTACGATCCACACCACATCGTAAGTTACGAAGAGCTGGAGGTTAATAAGGATTTAACTTATGAGGAAACACCGGAAGCGATTTTGGATCGTAAGATACACCAACTAAGAAATAAGGAAGTAGCGTTGATCAAGGTGCAATGGAGACGTCATGGGATGAATGAGGCCACTTGGGAACAAGAGGAAGAATTCAAAGCGAAGTATCCAAATTTCGGCATTTCGGGTAAGTGCGAAGAATTCAAAGCGAAGTATTCAAAGCGAAGTATCCAAATTTCGGCATTTCGGGTAAGTGCTGAATTTTGAGGACAAAATTTTTCTAAGTGCGGTAGGTTGTAACATCCATACATCCAATGCATAAATATTTAATTATTTATTTATCATCATGCATTAAAAATATAATTCTAGTCCCAAGCTCGTCGCCATAATACGACTTCCTATTTTAATTTTAAATAATCTAGGAATTCTATTTAAATGAATTTATAGTTCGTTTTCAAATAAAATTATATTATCAATTTCTAAGAAATTATTATAATTATTTAGTAATTTAATTATTTATTTAAACTACTATTAAGTCGTCTATGAAATATTTTCGATTACTAAAATTATTATAATTATTTTTAATAATTTAAAATACTATTGGGTCATTCGCGGAATTATTTTAGTTTTAAACTTAAGCCGTCTAGTGGATCATTTTCTTTTCAGACTTGAAAATGAGCCCAATGAGTAGCCCGAGTCAACTAAACCTCATCCCTAACTTTTCATAATTAAATCCTAAGCTTGGTTTATAAAGAAAAATCCAAACACCATCAACCTTTACAAGTTTTCTGCAAATCGGCCGCAAGGTAAATATCCCTTTTATTATTCTATTTTTTTTCAAAGAACACAACCTTGTAATCAAAGTTTTCGACAGCCCGATCAGCAGCCAGCCATTTTCCAACCATCCCTGCCACCAATTTCCCAAACCAACCGTCAAACCCGTGTTCCAAGATCACAACCATCAACTCCGATTTTAGCCACTGACGAAGAAAACCAAGTCGACAACAACGACAGCCACAGTAACATCAAGTCAAGCCTTTGGCCAAGTTAGGTCGCAGACGGGCTTGCCACCAAGATGACTCACACCCAGACGAACCCCTGTCCAACCGAGTTCTTGGCCACCGAGGAACATGCCGACAAACCATAAATCCAAACCCCCAACTGCCAATTTCTTGTTTGAGAAAGGAGAACCGACCGTAACCAAAAGCCCCACGCCGAACCATCCAAATCATCATCACCAAACCCATGCCCGTAAACCTGTACGCCGCTCGCCGCCTCGCCGCCGTGCTGTCGCCAACAATCGCCGCCCAGCCGCAGCCGAACCGCCACCCGAATTTTCCAGTCGCCAACACCACCACGGCCCGACTTCTAGTCGCCGACACCACCAAGGACGTCTCCAATCGCCACCTACAAACCCCACGCATCCGAATCGCCGCCCCTATCTACCGACACCACCACCACCGTTTGTCCCCGTGATTCAAAACGCCACCCGATCGGTCGAGTTCGGAGAATTTGGTGAGACCCAGTGGCCCACGAAAACCAACCGAGCCCGGCAGTTGCTGTCACCGGTGGACGACGCCGATTCCTCCTGCCTCCGCCGGTGCTGCGCCAGCACCGCCGTTGTCGATCCCGATTTTCTGGTTCTAGGAGAAGAAATTCGCCAGGGGCGCAGGTAGAGAGGGAGATGCCTGAGCGCCGCCGCCCAAGCCATCGCCGTGCGGCCTTGCCTTGGCGACCACCGATTGCCGATTGCTGCGCCTCTTCTGTTCTGGGGGAAAGAAAGCAAGAAAGAGGGAGAAGGAGATGGGTCTGAAGGGATTAAGGGCTGGATTCCTTATTTTATATCTAGCCCACTTTCCCAAAATTCCAAATTGACCTCCAAACCTTCTGCCAACCTTCGATTGAACCCTCAGATTATCTAAGCCTTCAAATTCAGCCTTCCAGATTATAGAAACCCCAATCCAGCCCCAAAAAATATTTTATAACTACACTCCAGTCCATTTTAAATTATTATTATTATTATTATTATTATCATTAATATTGTTATTATTATTACTATTATCATTATTATTACTATTTTAAATATGAAAAATACTAATTAAATATATTCTCTAATTGAATAGGTGACGAGCATTAAGGGGACCTAGGATTTCAACTACGTGCATTCCACTCGATTCTCCACAACATTTTTACGAGGTAGGGAACACCGATTTATCTATGTCGAATTTTACATGCTTAAATCTACGTGCTATGTGTATCATGAAATTCGATGTTTATAAAATCTAATATAGACGTAGACCAAAATTTGTCTGTGACCAAAAGTTATCATCGGGTTGATCCCGGCGTGCTATACCCAATGATTAAAACCAGGGGCCTTATGTGCCTATGACCTAAAGTGTCATTGGGGAAACCCGCCGCGTTTTAGCTGCAGTCAACTATTTTTCGACGTTAAAATGGTGAATTCTATGGTTAATTGTGCTATATTTGAGTTGTATGATTTTGCATGGGGAATGTCGGTGTAACTATTGAGTACGTTGAGCTCATCCCAAATCAACGACGTATTTTTCAGGTGCAAATGAAGATATCGAATGAAAGGGAAACGAGGAGAGGAATGAAAACTCTTGTTATTGGATTTTTATGTTTGAATCTTGTTTTACGTTTTAAATAAGAGTCAAATTAGACATAAAATACTGTGGTTATCA
The DNA here is from genome assembly GCA_014905375.1 of Phtheirospermum japonicum. Lineage (NCBI taxonomy): Eukaryota > Viridiplantae > Streptophyta > Magnoliopsida > Lamiales > Orobanchaceae > Phtheirospermum > Phtheirospermum japonicum. The sequence continues at coordinate 923,764 of BMAC01000309.1, forward strand.
ATTTCCACTGTTGAGAACTTGGTTATTTATATTATGATTATTTCTGCTGCGTGATTCTTGAACATTTTGAAAAATGTGAATCTTTTATGTTAAATTCGTGAAAAATTGGACATTTATTGTGACGCCAAGATTTCTCCATTTGATTATTTTAAAAAAAATATATAAATCCCTTTTCGACTAAAGTGAAATCGGGGCGTTACACCATGTTTGAATTGTTTTTATTTATATTTATGGCAATCAAGGGATTGCCGAGTTTTCAAGAGGGGGGGATGGTTGAGTATAATTGAAATTTGTGTGCAATTTTTAAATTTTTATGTGATTAATTGCTATTTCTGCGCTAAATTGTGTTTGTATGGCGTGCCTGTCGAAGTTAGCTATATATGATTTGATGTTTTTGTCTTTGAGCGTGCATAAGTGCATAAATTTTTCAAAATTTATTATTTATATATTGTAAAATAGTACTTGAACGCAATTGATTTCGCAAAACCTTAAAAGCAGTGTCAATTCAAAACTTTTTCATGCAAAAGCCTGTGAGTAGCCTGAGTGATTATCATCTTTGCATATGCTTGAATAAGTTTATGTTTTGATATCTCTTTGAAACCGCTGTGTGTAGTTGATTTTGAAAATGAGGATAAGGCACAGATATAAACCCTACTTCCGGCCATATCCATTAATTTTAGCCACTAAAAATTCTGAATGAGCCAATCATAGCAAAATAATCCATTTCCTTTAGCCATGCGTGATTTTTGAGTCGACCCCTACAACCCATTAAAAGCGTGGGGTAGGAGTTAGTAATTTTTATTGGTTATTAGTGTTTTGGAGTTTTTACAAGGGATTTATGAATTTTTGTAATAAAGGATCACCATCCTTCAATCAAAAAAAAAAAAAAAAACACCCATAAAACAGAATTAGAGGGGGATTAAAATAATATAAAGAGAAAAAGGAAATAAGAAGGATGGTGAATTGTGTTAGTCTTTGCCTACGCATTAATAAAGGCTTGTTTATTATTGTTTATTTTATTTTATGAAGCCTAGTGTTTAGAAGGCATGATTTGTGTATGAAGCGTGTTATGAGCTTCGATTGTGTTTAAGTGGTTTGAGCTTCAAGTCGGTTTAGAATAACGAGTTGGGAAATAGCCTAAGTTTAAAGGATACGTTATGAGTGTTTGGTGAGATTTTTATCTTTGAACGAGGTGAAGCGCATTATAATAGGTTTGGTGAGTTATTGATCACGTTAGATCGTAAGTTAGCCACTCGACTTATATATTCTATACCCGTTCAAAAAGCCTTACGTTACAACCCGAAAAGACCTTTTCCGATTCTTTGTCGATAACACACTTAATTTGCGATTGAAAAGAGATTGATTTTTGGTGATTGTTCTCCGATTCTTTGTCGATAACACACTTAATTTGCGATAACACACTTATTGTGCTTGTATTTGTATGAATTGAGGGTATACACGTCTTATGCAGAAAACACTCGAGTGCTTGAGCGTACACCCCTTTATATTTCTCATTTTGTGAGGATGCATGAATTCGATTTTGAAGCGACAATGTAATACGGGTTGAGTGTTTGAAGTTGCATTGCATGTACCTATATTTTCAAAATTATTTAAGTAGCATAGCACGACTCATTGCTTGGACTGATTTTCATTTCTTGCTATACTTTGAATCTATCGTTTGTTCGAGGACTAACAAACCAATTAAGTGTGGGGTAGTTGATTAGCACGTATTTGTCCTTATTTTCAGTAGTATTTTAGCTTGTTTTTTCATTTGTTTTTGGTATAAGTTGGACGATTTAAGCATAATTTCGTATTTTTATAGTGTCGGCTTATTTTACCATATTTTAATCGTAATTGATGCAAATAGGTGATATTTCATTGTTTTCACCTTACAGCTAAGTAACGGGAAGAGTTCAGCGCGTAATAAACGAAGTTTGATGTTCAAGAATAGGATAACGAGCTTTCCGGCGAAACGAGTAGCAAAAGATAGAGAGAGACGGAGGTAGACGCGCAGCCGCGTCGACTGACGCGACCGTCGACGCTCTGTCAACGCGAGCCATGATCCGTGTCAGTCGACGCAGCGTCGACGCAACTTGCTGAAGCGTCGATGTCGACGCACTGTCGACGCAACTTGCTGAAGCGTCGATGTCGACGCACCGATGTCGACGCACCATCGACGCAACTTGCTGAAGCGTCGATGTCGACCCACCTAGTCGATGCATCCGCCCAGCCGACGCGCACGTCCTGGCTGCACCGACACCGAGCACCAGCACGTGTCAGTCGACGCACTGTCGACGCACCGTCGATGCGACGGCCCACAATCGGGATTTTAGGGTTTCTTATGCTCCAAGTTAAGGGAAATCTATAAAAACCCTTCTAAGTCCGTTCCAAAGGGAGACACCTCTCACCCATACTCTGAATATTTGATCTTTTGGCTCGAGAACAACACCGTCCACATCCCTATAACAACAATTGATCAAGATCGAAGATTCGAGGATCGCCAAGCTCCAACCGTCCGTTCGTGATCCTTTCTTCGACCGAGATCAACCTCCTATCCGGATTAGATGGAGAATTTACTATGCTTTCTAGTTTAATAAGTACTCTAAACCCTTTGTTTGTTTTTCGTGGTTTAATTTATGCAATTAAGTAGTTGTTTTTCAATAATTGCTTTTGAATTTGTTTATGCTTAGAACCCTAGATACTTTTGGAATTGAATTCGTAATCTTTAGTTTAGTTAATGCTTGGTTATTATTCTTGTTAGTTAATTCGTTTCATTTGCATTGCGTTCTTGATAATTGCTTGATTTTACGCTAGTTAATCTCGCTTAAGTTCTAGATTAATTTCTGTAGTTTACATGTTCTAGTTGCTGAATTAGAGTACCTAGCTTTAATTATTGTTCATGTGTTTTAAATTCTTAGATAACAAAAACAATCAAATACCCCCCCCCCCCTTTTTAGTATAAGTAATTGCGTATGAACAAACTATTTGAGATTTCCGATTGTATRTTYCTCGAGAGACRACTCRAGTCAAGTTGCCAAACTAYGCGCGACCYCGTTCTCTTGCGGGCAAGCTATTGATCTTTTGACAAATTTTCATAAGTAGGCAACACAAAAGCTTGAATCACAGTCCCAATTATATTTATGAATGGGAAAAATAAACTCACGGCAATGGTTTCTTTTAGGTATCAAATTACATTTTGATTCCATTTCAGTGACATTGAGCTTTCTTGAGTTAAATAAAGATAACAATTTTGAGAAAGTAATATTTGGTCAAGTGTATTAGTATTGGTAAAATAATGTGCATATTGTACGTAGGTAGAGAATCTCAGATCCCACCAGTTCTTTGTCATTCCATTGACGAAATTGATATTTTCTTATATCTCCACGTTGACCAATCATAGGAGTGCTAACATATTGCAAACTGTAGATTTTAATTGCATGATCATCTTTTGGATATATGCAAACTGTAGAATTTAGTATTCCACAAACTCGGTTTTAGTTTAAAGCCTTAACATGACCAAGTTTTCCCATGATGCATTATCTCAAATTAAGAATTTCAAATAACTTGCGATATCTCTTATTTCATTAAGAGTGGATGTTATGTTCCTTTCATCGACATATGCAATTATAATCGCAAATTTGAATATTATTTTCTTTATAAATATGCAAGGGAATAGATTATTTTTTCCCAATCAAGTAGTTACTTAAACGGTTATACTACATCCGTCTGAATTGTTTCAATCCATAAAGTGAGTATTTGATTTTATTGCAAATGCACTCCTTGGCTTAGAGTCACCTGCCTTGGCAATGAAAGGCCAGGAAGCACTTTCGTATATATCTCTAAATCATGATCCCCATAGAGATATGTTATAACCATAGGTATAAGCTGCATTCTCAGTTCTTTGGAATTATAACATATATTATGGGGGAGTACATATCCTCATAGTCAATTCCAGGGCGTTTTGAGAAACTTTGTCCTTCAAGTATCGATTTGCATCTCATGGCTTTATTTTTCTCATTACGCTTTCTGACAAAACTTTGTTTATGTCCTACAGGCTTTACACTTGGTGTGGTTAGCACTACCTAACCAAATACATGCCTTGTTGTCAGTGGATTTAGTTCTACCTGAATTCATTCTTTACATTTAGGTCAATTTTCTCTACATTGATATTTCAATAGAGCGTGGTTCGATACTATTGTGCTCTATGAATCTTTGAGCAACAATGTATATATCATCAGTGTGTATGAAAAGTCTTTCCATCAACTTATATAAACTCTTATTGTACATTGAGATTTCTTTATTCTGTGGAATCATATTAAACTTCGGAGCGTCCTCCAGTAATGATTCATGGACATAAGTATAATCAGAGATAATCTCACGAGTGTTATTATCTTCATTGATGATCAATTGAAGTTGTGCCATACATGCCCTCTTATTCCTTTGTCTAGTATTGATCGAACCAAGTGACCTCCCCCTGTTCCTTTTGGGAGTCACAACCTCAACCACACATCCACTAAGTATGGTTGCAATGTCTTGATTTGCGACATTGTGTCCTTTACAGGGACTTTATCCTTGCAGAAACATTTGCATCTTGTATATATATGATCTCGTCACTTTAGATATTGAGTCTTCTATACTTTCAAGATCAATTATTCACTTTACTTTTCTTTCACGTTACATTGTGAAATGCGGGGATCGTAATGAGACATAGTATGAAACTATTCCTGTCGTTCCATTAGAAATACATTTTCTTATCTCCCCCTAACGACGGGAAGATTGTCTCATTTGAGTGACAAATTCGCTAATTTGGCGATAAAGAGATCGTCTGTCAAAGGTTTAAAATAGAGGATGATTGTTGGAGATTCATATCCAACATAAATACTTAATAGTCATTGAAAACTCATAGAATGCGCTGTCGGGGCACAATAGGCACATATACTGCTTAATCAAATATGCGTAGATATGAGTTATCAGGCTTATATCCAATTACCAACTGGTACGTAAAATATCTAGTTAGCAGGGGTTCATAAACGAATAAGTAAGAGTTGAGTGCGATATTGCATAACCATGTGCAAAGACAAATGAGTGCGCATAAATATTCTCTTAGTCACCATCTATATTCCTTTTGATAGTGTTTTCTTTGAGACCTTATTGTATATGCACATTAGGGTACAAGATCCAGTACATCGATCTTTATTAAAATGCAATAGACATCAAGTACTTTTGATGTAATCTCTCTAGCATTATGAGACTGGGTGCTTTATAAGGGTGGTGAGTCCTCAATTATATTAAATGTGCTAGAAGTCTTACAAATGCAACATTTTTATGGACAATACGTGATGAAGCATTGACCAAAACTATACAAATACTTGAATGATCCTCATATTGAATGGTTATGTCTACATGTATCACCAATTATCAATTATAAGAATGAAATATTATACTTTGTATCTTTAGCAAATACAGGTCTCAATCATACAATTTTGCTAATGAACAAGTTTTGAAAAAAATGAGTGATGTATCTTTGAGATATGAATGTATGTAGTGCTCCTAGTACTTTAGAATGCACTAGCTGTAGTTGAACAACATTAGTTCGATAATATACTTTGCATCAAATTTCTATCTCATTTTATGTTTCACTCAAAATGAAAGATGTTCATGCTAATTTCTTATAATATGGACCATCATATCACGATGACATAAGAATCCATGCCAGTCGTTTCAAAACTTGAATGAGTCCGTGTCCAAAAGTTCTTTGTTGGTCATATATTATGATTCAATAATCAAAAGTAGTAAAGTAAAATTACTAGATCGACTCTAAAATGTGCTAGATATGTTACATTATATCTAATAGTTTACTCGTGAACCTTGTATGTGAATGTGTGGTAATGAAACTCACTTCATTCAATGATTTAGAATGAAATCCAGATTTTACCAATAAGCCCAATAAAATAATAATTTAAATTAAATCAGGCCACATCACATAAATCTAACTCAAAATAAACTTTAAGACCAAATACAATAGTCTAATATGAATGATTGATTATACTTTCGCAAGTTCTTTGTAAAGTAAGAAACAAACAAACTTCATCAATCAAAATAGAGGATATCCATTGACTAAGCAAGGTTATTGGAGGGACCTCCATTTTTACCATGACCAATAAATATTACAAACTTTTACATATCTTACCTCGTGGGTCATTCTTCCCACGTAGGTAGGGATCAAAATGTCTATTCCCCTTTACTTTGAGGTTATTTCCACTATTCATATCGATCCTATTTAACCTCAAGAAATTTCTTTATTCGGAGGTCCAACATTGGTATTATGAAGAAGAATGTCATGTCTCTCAATGACTTATTATTATAATTAATATTATACAAGTGCATCTGTATGTTTGTTCAAGTGGAAAAAATAGAGTGAGATCGTATCTCTCAATACTTATTGTCATTTAAAGTGACTTTCTTTTTCACCTATGGCAAGACATATTTTTAGTCGCAACATATCAAAGTTATTGACCCTTTTTAGCAAGCAAACAAACTTCTTTTCACTAAATTCTTAGGCTTGAAAGTAGTGTTTCACAAAATTCTCAAAATTCATTTAGAGTACATCCCAAAGTTTATTGAGATTTTGAAACTACATGTGTTTCCAATATAAGATTTGGGGTCAATATGAATTCTAAAGTTCATAAGAGAATTGAATTTGACTATGTTTGACGGTTCTTTATCAATTAGGGGTTGGATGATATTAATGTGGAATTATAGTTCTTTTAGTTTCCACATCAAACCAATGATGAATTTATCAATTCATCGAAATTCATGATCAACATATATGAAATCAATCAATTCATCGAAACTCATTGTGAACTAAAAATATTGGCAAAATCATAATCAATCTCTCATATAATCATGTAAATAACTTTATTTATGATTTCTAAACTATAAATCATATAAGAGCATGAATACTAATATATTATGTACTCTATGAATATTATTAAAGTATTGCAAAATTTCATATTTGTCAATACATCATATGCATATAATCATACGTGGCATATATACATATACATGCTTTGCACAACAATACATACCATGATATATATTCATATTGCCAAATACTTATTAGCTGCATTTAATAAATAATAGATAATAGGGTAATTCGAATTACCTTGAAGGAAAGTCATGATTCTTTCCTAATTTACTTTTTAATAGGCTTGTCTGATTTCTTATGACATAGACCTCTAAACCCTATCTCCCTTGTTCCAATTCAGCCTATACATGTTTTCAATAACATATCCAAAATCCAGCTTCATCCAACGGTTAGATTGTGCGTAATTAAATTTCTCAAATAAGTTATGCAGATAGTTTCGAGAAACGGGATCATCTCTGTTCAAAATTCATTATATGATTCTTAAGTCTTCATATTCGAATTTACACCATTCATATTAAATCAGTATATGTTTGAAACAACATATCCAAAATCTGGCTTGATCCAACGGTTCTATTGTGCGCAATCGTATTTTGAAAATCGCTGCACAGAAATTTACGGAAATAAAATCTGCTCTATTCGAAACTTTATATATATTTTCCCGTAACTCCGAATACAATCTCCATTCAGAATGTGAATCGAGAGGTTTTGAAGTTTCTGTAAAATTCTGAGAGCGATCCAACGGTTGAAACTCGAGAAAATGATTTTTCAAACATACAACGCAGTTGGGTTTCCGATCTACGAAAATTGTATAATTGTTGCTTTGGTTATGGAGGCTTATTCTCGATCACTAGAGTTTCGTTCTGATAATGTATAAAATTAAAAGCATAAGGAGAAGACATAAAAAAGAGATGAAAGAGACGATAAAAATTAGGGTTCTCTTATTCATCAAAGACTCCCTTTATATAGGGTATCAAAGTACATGTTTCCATAATACATAAAGATAACAAATACCTAAATTGTCCTTCACCAGTTACTTATTGACGAAGGCACACTAATTGTGTTTTTTCTTCAACAATACCTAAATTATACACCAATTATATAATTGTTTCATATTATTTTCAAAAGTTATAAATCTTAATTCATGCAAAGCTTCAAAGAGTTCTCTTAAGCGAGGGTTTCTTATGAAGCGCTAGTTCTTTTGTTTTCATTTCTTTTTCATTGTTTGCTATGTACTCGGACACTTTTCTCCTTTTTTTTAATAAAAACACAACTTAATAAAAAAAACAAAAAAACAACATAACAATTCAAAAAAATAAATAAAAAGAGACAAAAGATGGACATTGGGTGGCGTCGGGGCGGCGGCTGGTTGCGGAGGGAATCGAGGCTGGACGGCGGCTTCGGGGCTGGGTGATGTCAGGTTGAACTCGGGGCTGGGCTGGGTTAAACAGCGGCGGCGGGTGACAACCGGCGACGGGCTGCGGCTGGTGGCAACGACGAGCAGTGACGGGCGGTCTTGTTTTTTTTTCTTTCTCTCCGTTTGTTTATGTTTTCTGAGATGGGGATTTGATTTTATCCCCAAAATACTGACGGGCATGGTCCTGTCAGCATATTTTTTTTATTTCTTTTAATTATGCTGACGGGCGCTGACCCGCCAGCAAACAGGCCCGTCAGCAAAACCCGTCCGCAATTTAATTTGCTGACGGGTAACTGATGGGCTGCTCACTGGTGGCTTTTACCTATCATCAAACCGTCAGCAAAGGCAAGCACGTCAGCATCCGTCAGCATATGCTTACGGATTTTTAGCCCGTCAGCAATACCCGTCATCACACGCCAGTTTTTTTGTAGTGTTTTCTCTTTTTCTTTTTTGAATAGATTTTCTTTAAATGTATGATAAATAGTTTATAAGTAGGGATTTGTTGGAGTAAAACTAAAATAGGGAATCCCTACAGTAAGGAGTTGTCATAAGTAAAGAGTTTGATAAAGTAAAATGAAATAAAGGAGTCCAAAAAAAATAGAGTGGATTGTTTTAGAAAGTGAGAATTATTTGAGTTTGTTGGAGTTACTTCTAAGGTGAAAAC
>BMAC01000309.1:937835-961563 GCA_014905375.1 Phtheirospermum japonicum
TGAGATTTTAACCTATTTGACAGATAAATCATAATAACATTCATTTTTCTTTCGTGAGTGAATTATCGGTCATGTGTGTATCTGTTTAGAACTTTCCTTGGTTTTGTCTCGAGGTCGCAAGTGTATGAAATGACTTGAAAATGATTTAGGTAATATTCGAAAACTCGATTCTAACCGTGTACATATATAAACTACTAAACATAATATAATCCCCAGTTAGCCTCATTTAAGCTTTTATTTCTCATTACTTGATAGCCATGAGCTTAATACATGATCTTGAGAAGCCTGTTTAAAGTTGTAGTTATTGTGAGGAATTTGAGAGTCTCATATTTGTGGTTAAATTAAGTTCAATGATGTTGGGTGCAGGGAGCAAAAAAAAAAAAGAAGCCTATATGCTTAAAGGATATATTTTTTTATCTTGTAATTAGTAAATAAAGAAGCAAATTCAAAAGTTTCAATTAAATAACAATAAGGTAGTAGCTTTTGAGTTTGGTTGAGCGCCTATTTCTTAAAAGGCTTATTATCAAAGAATTTTAGGTTCTTAGGTGTATAAGAATCTTCAAAATTTTAATTGAGTTGTGGTATTTTTGTGCGTTAGTTTGCATTATAGTCACTTTTATCCAAATATTTCATACCTAACCAAAGATCCTACATTACAACCATAATTAAATTCGTATTTGATTCTTGTTATTTTGCACACACCAAGAAGTGGAGAGATAAATAATTTGTAAGCTTCTGTTAGAGTGAATGTACTGACTTGATATCGAGCGTATACACGTCCTCTTCAAAAACTTGTGCGATGAGAAAAACACTTACTTGGTAAGGATCACTGATTTATGAAAAGAAGAATTAAAGTTATTAAAGTTATTTTGATCAAGTTCTTGATGTTGTGTTTATATTTTGAATAATACTTCTGAAGCAAAATACATTATCATCATTTTTTTCATGTCCATACTTGTGTTTATTTTTATATTTTTCTTTTGTTTCTTCAAGGATGAACAAACCCTTAAGTTTGGGTGGGTTGATAAACATGGTTTTTAAGTAAATTTTGGGACTTAATTAGTTAGGTTTCAATTACTGATTGTGATTTTATAATGTCTTTTAACTTCATTTCATATTATTTGCACGTTATTATGTGTTTGGTATGTTTTTTTAAATTTGGAGCTTATTGGGCTTATTAAGATGATAATAGAGATATGGGCCAAAAATATATAAGAAAAGAATACAATGGGCCATAGCCAGGACCATCTCACATAGCCCACAAGTCAATAGGGCCTGAAGACTCACTATCGACCCCATTAGTAGTCGATAGTGGGGTCGATAATGTTCATAAATTTCACGACGACGATTAGCGACCGGAGTAGCAATCGATACCTAGATCGCTATTCTATCATGCTTTAATGACACCAATTATTGACCCCATTAGCAGTCGATAGTGGGGTCCTTAGCAGGTTAAAGGCATTACAAAATGACCCAGAATCAAAGTTAATGGCAAAGATTTGATTTTTTACTATAAGAGGCGCCTTGTTTGCTGTTCAAAATCATCAAGCTTCACATTTCTCCACCAATTATAATCATCCATCAAAGTTTTGTTTAGAAAGATGTTTGAGTGACTTTGTGAGTGAAATTGGAAGATAAACATGTGGAGCATGGAGATTGAAAGATCCACACGCTTTAAGGGTTTAACTTTATTTTTACTTTTCTTTATGAATGCTAGATGTTCGATGAATTATATATATGAAATTATAAACATGACCGGCTAATTTCTCTTTATTATAGGGTTTAGTATGAGTTGGATAATGTTATCATAGTTCATTGAATTCATGTATGATCCCTTTGTTTATTTCCGTATTTTGATTTCATTGGGAAATAAGTGCTTGGAAATAGTTGTGTTTCTAATAGTTGAGATAAATTAACAACCTTTTAAAAATAATATTTTGATAAATCATAATATTAGTGATGTGGTAAATCCATAGACTTTTAAACACAAAACACTCAAATCCACAAAACTGGGAGGTTTGTGATTAGTAGTGAAGTCGTACAGATCTTTAAAACCTTTTGGAGTTCTAAGTATGATTTCAAACGAACACGCTGTTTCATCACATCAAGAGAAGGATTAAACTATAACTGTGATAGGCTTATAAACTAGTCGAATCACAATATTCTTGATATATTGAAAAGGATGGAGATTATGAAATCATTATAATTCTAAACCCCGGATTATTTTTTAACACTTGAGTTTCTCAACCATTATAAATTGTGCATGGATATTGGTAAATTTCTTAGTTGATAATTTTTATTAGTTATGATCGTCATTTATAACGACACAAACCAAATCATTTCTTATCGTTTAGATAAAACTATGTTATCTATATTATATTACTTATCAATATTGAACTGTTACATGGTCCTTGTGGGATTCGACCTTACTCCTTTCGTACTAAATCTATGTCGTAAACTTGCGGTTAGGTAAATTATAAGAATGAACAAGTTTTTATAACTCGAACAAACCCCTAGTTAAAACAGGGAGTGGTCAGTAGCATCTTATTAAACAACATCTCCAAACTCGGTGAAATTATTTCTTGCAATAGGGTCAGACCAAAAATATTGTGTTAATTTATGATTATCATCAATGGTGTAAACTAATATAAATGAAGAACACAACTCACGTATCCTAAAAAGATTTTCTACGATCATTTGGGCATCAACACCCATGACATATGCTTTTAAGTCGCGTGCAAATTCTGAAAATCAATGCTTGTGCACCCGATATTTAGAGTACCTGTCTACAAACTCTTCGAACAACCTGTACGACTTCGTTGCTTTGATACTAGCTCTAACACAATTGAAGATGAATGACCGATGCACATCATCTAAATTTATGTTGTTTATTAGAATATTCTATAACATTCGGGGACTAGGTTATGAAAATGGCGCTTTGTAAAAGTGTCAGCAATATAACCACCCCTACAGAAAAATGTAAAAATTATACAAGTCATGAAACAAACATGTTTTGACATTCTACTTCTCCTTTTCATAACACAATTCTTTTGCTCATCAATCACGTTAAACGTGACATTATTCTTACCCTCTCTACTGCAGTATACACATTTTTGAATAATCGTAACATCACGTGCCTTTTAGAACCCCTAAGTCAAACATCAAAACCAATTACGGTTTCATATATTTTGTAAAACTTAATGACATCATCTAATGATTGATATATTTGAACCTCAAATGGCTTAACGGTGGTGTCGCGAAGTGGAATGTGGTACTGCATCTTCTCAGGATATATCTCAATGTGCACGCTCAAATCACACAAAGTTTTATTTGTTGTGAACAAAATAAGAGTCAGTTGTACAACATTATAAACTCTGTTATGTGTACAAAATGTGTTGTGTGTTGTGTTTCTAGTTTGCATGAACTGTTCATCTATTTTGTGTGAATTGTTCTGCTAAATAACTTGATTTGTATGCCAATTGGTCAAACTAAGTGTTTCAGAAATTCAAATAATAAATCATCAATATTTCTCATCCTTTGGTTTTAATTTAGAAACTCGAGATAGTTGTTCTACTAATTTGCATGAGTTGTTCTGCTAAATAACATGAGTAGTCTTACTAATTAAAAGTGTTTCATACATTTAAACGAAAATCATCCAGTTTTGATATCATTTGATTTGCTTTAGAAATTAAAAAATAAGAATCAGAAATACTTAAAAACACAACAACACAAACGAAAGTTTGTCGTAATCCCCTCAGTTTTGAAATGTAACTATGAGCACCATGTAATAAATAAATAAATAAATAAATGGTAAATAATAATTCAAAACCGGGAGGTTCCATAGCTTCTATCAAGAGGATGGAGATGACACCAGGTTTGATCTACAAACAAAAAATTTTCGAATAAAACGACTATGTATAATCATTTTTTTTAAATATAATTATGAGATTTTATCTTTCCTTTATTGTGAAAACAAAGAAGGGGGTTTAATTTTCAACCTGCTCTAAAAAATCATTGTTTATTCATGTATCAGACTTGGAAAATATACATTAACTATATGTTATTTAAGGGTAGTATAATTAATGACACTAAAGACCTTTTGTATTGTAAAATGGAACAAATGTCAAATACACCATAAGAAGAAATATTTTTATCAAATACTCCAACCAACTGCGAGTGTTGAACTCTATAAAAAAAACCTGCGCTACATGGATATAAATATAACATTATAAATAAATAAATTTATTAATGATAAGAAGTTATAACAATGCATTTCATACAAAGTATAATATGTATGCAATAAACTATACACGGATACACACACGATCACACGCGGACACGCGCGCGCGCACACACATATATAATTATTAAAAAGTATATAAGGGTATAAAGCGAGTATGAGTACTTGCGAGAACCTAATAGGGAAACACCCCTTTATATATTCGGTAATTACAATAAATTAACGTAAGTTTTTTTTAGCCAAATAAGTCTTGTTTTGTTGGATGGTATTTTGAAAAGTTAGAATTTATCTAAGATACTGTTATTAGAAGTATTACAACTATGTTTGTAGAGTTTGTTATAATTATTTCTCCTAAAACCTTTTTATTTAAAATTAACATTACATTTTTTTTGTCATTTTATCACGTACTCCTTTTTGGTAATTTTTCAGTTGTCTTTGCTCTCCATCAATTAAACACCTTCCACCAACATTCTATTACAATGTGAGTTTTACCTTAATTTTTTTACTTGAATATTTGTACTTATTCTAAAATATTAGTATTGTGTCACTACTAAAACAATTACATTTTACTACCAGAAGTACACATTGGTTATTAGATCATCAATGTTAAAAATAGGCTCGGTGACTTTTACATCGGCTATTTGCATACGTGATGTGAACTATGATATAATACAACGATTACTTTAGAACTATTGTTAAAAAGGCGAATAATATATGATGTGATTCATATTTGTTGACATCCAAATTTAGGACTCCATATATATATATATATATATATATAGGGTTGGGTTCAAATGAGAACCCGTCATTATATGTGAACCTAGGGACTCATCTTGACCATTAGATTGGATAATCTTGATGGTTGAGATCATGACATGTCAGCGTAATAATGTAAAAAAATGCATTAATTAATTAAAAAAAGTATTTTGGACATATATCAACGTTTACAAAGAGCACTACATTTTTCTTTAGAAAGCACAATAGATTAAGAAAAAAAACACTACGATTGTATACAAAAAGCATCGCAAATTTCGTCTATAAACTGGCAAATTCAAAATTTGAAATGAAACTCAAATCTTCAACAAACCATAACTTTTTCAAATTTTATTCGTTTTGAATGAAATATATATCAAATTAATCACATTCTCAAGATCTACAATTTAAGATACACATTGCATGTTTTAAAACGTAAAATATATATATATATAATAAAATTAAAAAAATTGAACTGATTTTAGCACTACAGTACTGTGTAAAAAGCACAATGAACCTGGACATATAATTGCACTGTGCAATATTAGATCTAATGCCTGGATTAATCCCTAGGTTCACATATAATGACGGGGCTCTCATTTGAACCCAATCCTATATATATATATAGGTATAGGATCATGTGAGAATGGATTCTTGGGTGAGAAATGAGAATAAATGCTAACCACTAATTTTAATACATGTGATCAAAACTTATTCACGTCGTTTAGGCTTTCACGCACGCAATTCTCACTTCCAGTGGGCCCATAGGCCCACACCATGAAATCCATTTCTTTCCTAACCACCCCAACGCGGTGCCCAAGTTTTCACAACCTCCCATCCCCATCGCGAAACCCAGCTCCGAAAACCCACCTCTGGCTTTTTCCTCGCCGCTCTTCGGCGACCTACAATTCATAGACTCCTCCTCCAATAGACTCAATCTACCCATCCCACATCCAATTTTGTTAAACCCATTCCCAATCTTGCTAATCTAAGAATTTCTGAAAAATGGGGTTCCGATCCCCTTTTGCATAAAAATGGCATCTCGCCGGACGGTGCTCTTCCAGCAAAATTGGAGGTGCATCAACCTCCTTCATTTCACGTCGATGCCAACCCAGGGGTCAACTTCATGGAACGAGTTCCAGTTGTGTCCAATTCGACGATTCCCGTCGCTGATCAGGTTTCATAATTTTTATTTTTAAGTTAAATTAAAATGATGATAAAAAATTAATAATTGAAAAATGGGGCAGAGTAATGAAGGTGTGAATCGACCTTCAACTCGATTGTCTCATCATTTAAGTTTGCCTACAAGCTCTTCGGAGTTATAAGCCATGGATAAGTTGTTGCAAGACTCGGTTTCGTGTAAAATCAGAGCCAAACGAGGCTTTGCCACTCACCCGCGCAGCATTGCTGAAGGGGTAAAGTAAATCTTTTTTTTAATGAAACAAAGCCAATTTTTGCGAACCAGAATTAGGTGAAATATTGATGTAAATTTATTTTAGGTGAGAAAAACTAATATAATGTTCTTCTCGTATAATCATAATTTCTATTTAATCTCATTTTAAATCTGTTTCTGATTTCTAGGTAGTATTTGAATTGGATAATTGCATAACTGATTAATCGATATTCTGCAGAGGCCCAAGTTGTGGAAATGCCTGCTGAAGCCAAAAAGAAACCAGCAACAGAAAAGTAAAGTTTTGAACCCCTGCTAAATCTTTATTATATTTGATGTGTGAAATATATTGACATTGTAATTTGTGTTATCAAGCAGAAAGAGGATTAGGAAGACTGAACCGAATCCCAAAAAAGGGAAATCGGCCAAGGATCCGAATAAGCCAAAGCGCCTTGCCACTGCGTTCTTTGTGTTCATGTAACACCCTAATTATATGTTAATACACTGATTAACACATATTTTTCCTTATTTTTATTAGTATTATAGCTTGTTTTTCTTATTGTTTTTGGTATAAGTTGGGTAGTTTAAGCTCTAATTCGTATATTTGTACTCTCAGCTTATTTTACCGTATTTTGATCGTAATTGATGCAATTAGGTGATATTTCGTTGTTTTTCACCTTACAGCTAAGTAACCAGAAGATTTCAGAGCGTAATTAGATGACATTGATGTTCAATAAATGGAGAATGAGCTTTACGGTGAACGAGTAGCAAAAAGATTGAGAAACTGAGTAAGACGCTCAGTCGCGTCGACTGACGCAAGCGTCGACGCTCCGTCGACACGAGCCATGATCCGCGTCAGTCGACGCAGGGAAGACACACTGTCAACGTAACTTGCTGAAGCATCGACTGAAGGAGCGTCAGTCGACCCACCGTCGACGCAACTTGCTGAAGCATCGACTGAAGGAGCGTCAGTCGATGCACTGTCGACGCAATTCTCTGAGGCGTCGATCCATGATCGCGTCCGTCGACTCACCCGCCCAGCCGACGCGCACACCCAGGCAGCAGCGACGCCGAGCACCGGCACGCGTCAGTCGACGCACTGTTGACGCACCGTCGACGCGGCGGCCCAGAATCGGGATTTTAAAGTTTCTTTGCTCCAAGTTAAGGGAAATCTAAATAAAACCCCTAAGTCCGTCCCAAAAGGATAGGCCTCTCTCCCATACTCTGAATGTTCAATCCTTTTTGGCTTGAGAACAACACCATCCACATCCATATACCAATAATTGATCGAGATCGAAGATTCGAGGATCGCAAGCTCCAAGTTCCAACCGTCAGTTCGTGACTCGATTTTCGGGAAAGGTCTACACGATCTCTCCGGATTAGCTGGAGAATTTACTGCGTTTTCTAGTTTAATAAGTACTCTAAACCCTTTATTCGCTTTCGTAGTTTAATTTATGCAATTAAGGAGCTGCTTTTCAATAATTACTTTTGAATTATTTTATGCTTAGAACCCTAAATTCTTTTGGTATTGAATTCGTGATCTTAGTTTAATTAATGCTCGGTTATTATTTTTGTTTAATTAATTCGTTTCGTTTACATTTCGTTCTAGATAATTGATGTTCGTTTATGCTAGTTGATCTTGTTCAAGGTTCTTAGATTAATTTCTCTAGTTTATATATTTCAGTTGCTGAAGTAGAATACTTAGTTTTAATTATGGTTCATGCATTTCAATTTCTTGATAATCAAAACAATTAACCCCCCCCCCCCCCCCTTAGTAAAAGTAATTACAATTGAACAAACTATTTGAGATTTCCGATTGTATGTTCCTCGAGAGACGACTCGAGTCAAGTTGCCAAAACTACGCGCGACCCCGTTCTCTTGCGGGCAAGCTATTGATCTTTTGACAAAATTTCATAAGTAGGCAACATGAAAGCTTGAATCAAAAATTGGCGCCGTTGCTGGGGAATATACAAAGGTTTTCAAAAATATGTTTGTTCATTTCTTTTTATTTTATTTTGATTTAGCCGTTTATTTATATAATTATTTTCTCTAGTTGATACGTTTAATTTGCTGTTAAGTTCATGCAAGGTCGTAGATCGCTTAGGCTCGAACTTGCACCATTCATCGACAGCGTTCATTTTTCAAATCAAGCGAGACCACCTCACTCATCCACAAGTGAATCGTCTGCCACGACTGATTTTATTTGTGATCCGATTCCGGAAACGATGTTGCGACTAGACAACCATGCCCACAACAACGAGGACGATAAACCACCAAGGCACCCACCTGTGTAACAAAGAAACGGGTACGGGAGTGAACCAATTCATCCCAACGGACCGGTACAACCTCAAGAGTACTGGGAAAACATTCAACGAAACGTGATGGACCAGAATGACGGCCAAGGAAGAGGAG
Source organism: Phtheirospermum japonicum (assembly GCA_014905375.1). Lineage (NCBI taxonomy): Eukaryota > Viridiplantae > Streptophyta > Magnoliopsida > Lamiales > Orobanchaceae > Phtheirospermum > Phtheirospermum japonicum. Next base: position 946,631 of record BMAC01000309.1, read on the forward strand.
ATAGGAATCGCCACCGCCACATTCCAGATAACTATTCCGAGAGATCTTACCATGGCGACGAGCGGATTAACGGCTGGCTCACAAACGACAACTACAATGAGAGGAACGAATATGATAGAAACTACGCGAGGCCGAATAATCAAGAGAGACACCAAAGTGGGGAGCGCGAGCCAAGGCAAAGAGAGTTCACGAATCCCCAAGTGGGTCCCTATAGCTCCGCTAATGTGTTGGGTAGAACTGCAAGAGACTTCGAGTTGAAACCTCATATCATCAACAACCTCCCGACATTTCACGGCCTCGCCAACGAGGATTGATTTGCATCTTTTTGTACATATTTTTTTCTATCGTTTTTGTACCACGTTGCGTGTGTTTCGCTTGCTTTTAGGTGTTTTAGGAGTCGAGTTGGCCATTTTTCGTTATTTCTAGGTTTTCTGAGTTTTTATACGTTTTATTAATAGTTTTCGTAGTTTTTCACTTTTTCATTTTTCTCTTGGCCGTAGGACGTCCAAGCGGGGCCCGCGCTCGTTTGGGATCATTGATACTCGACTCAGGAGTGGACGGACAAGCAAGGAAGCGCAACGGACGAGGCTCGATCAACCGGCGGACGTGAAAAGAATGAGAAATCGAACCGGGCACAAGAATCCAGTCGACCGACTGGATGTTCAGTCGATCGACTGACCTTATAATCGATCGACTGAACCCCTGAAATCGACTGGATTCCAGGGACTTTTGGCATTTTGGACGACGCAGTCGATCGACTGCCTACTTGGCCGATCGACTGCAGTCGATCGACTGGAGCCCCCAAGATCGACTGGATTCTAGGGACTTTTGGCCGTTTTGACAGAGCAGTCGATCGACAGGAGAGTTGACCGATCGACTGCCAGTCGATCGACTGCTTTATAGTCGATCGACTAAAAAGCAGAGTTTTTGCTGTTTTTGGACGATTTTGCCCCTGCGAATGTATTAATCAAGGCAATGTCTTTTCATTCATGAGCAACTTAAAGCAAGGCCTGGTTCAGAGCTCTTGCTCCCAAAAACTCAACTTCATGTTTTCCTTTTCATTTTTGATGAATTAAAAATCCTAGAAATTAGTTAGTTAATTAGCTTTAGTTTAGTTAAGCTTTAGATCATCATTAGCTAAGTTGTTCAAGCTTGGTTCTAGATTTCCATTGTCAAGCTTTCAAGCTCTCTTCAAACTTTTGTGGAATTCTTAGTTTGGTAAACTCTTTCCATTAATATAGTTTTAATTCCTTGTTATTTCATTTAATTTTGTGTTGATGTTTGATCGTAGTTTAGTTGTTAAATTGATCATCAAACTCTTATTTTCATCTTATAGCTTTTGAACTTATGCTTTTAAGTTATTAAGTTGTTTAGATCAATTTCTAAGTTTTTAAAAAAAAAGTTCTATAAAATCTTCCCTTTTAAAGTTTTAATTTTTGTTAAATTAATATTGACTTTTTCAAATAAGCTTGACTTTAATTTTCCCTCCATTTTCCTTAATTTAAAATTATAAGTTTTATTAGTTAACTAGTTTAGATTAATCGTTTTAAATAAGCTCTAATTTACTTTTCATTTTCAATATTTTTAAATCTTGTATTTCAATATAAATCTTAGTCGTAGAACTCAAAACCGAACAATGACTACTGCTTTCTTAGTTTAAACTAGTTTCGTATAAACCGACGATAAGAACAATTAAGAAACCGATAGCCAATAACATCCATCCTCGAGAGACACGACCCGGGAAGAACTCGCCGCCCTACAACTGGCTCCGTACTCTTGCGGAGACGGGTTCTTAAAATAGAGCGTCGAGGATTTGTCGATCAAAAATTTGGCGCCGTTGCCGGGGATGGATTAAGGCCAATGGCGTTCTTAATTACTCTTATTGTTATTGTAAATAGTAGTTAGTTAATTGTTTTACATTCGATACGCGTGATCTTTTGTTGTTGTTGTGTATGCAAGGTCGGCGATCGCTCAGACAGGAGTTGATTCCATTCTTGCCGAACCCTGAGAGGTTGCGACGAGACGCACGAGCCGCAATTAGGCGAAACATGTCCGACGTCCCGTTACCTCCCTTATTATCACCGGTGATAGAAGACCCAACTATGGCCACTCCGGTCGAAAACCCGACGCCTCCTGCCCCTGCCCACGACAACCAAGGGATTCCGCACCAAACAATATCGACCGGCCCCACGCCGGCACCTCCAGCTGCGGCTCTTCAAGACCCACAGCCCGTCTATGCGACGACGTTCGACCAAGGGGGAAATGGTTTTACGAACCAAGACCCYCAAAGTTCAAATTCTCAATTTCACGGGAYGCCCTACCGAGGTCCGATCATCGAAGGGCCGCCGTACGCGTATCAACCGCCGTTCCAAGTYCCGAGGCAGTTTCATCAAGGTCCACACTACGCCCCCCACGGGCACGAGCCACGATTCCCGCATCCGGCCGGGCCCATGCCTCAATTCCGAAACTCGATACCTCAAGATTTTCCACGAGCGCTGCCCGTGAATGAAAACCCGTACGCCGCTCGTGATATCGGAGGTCATCCTTTCGCCACCCCCGACGGGGGTCCTACCAATAGTATCAAGGAAGTGTCGAGGCCGTACATGGGCGACTTCTCCTCTTGTATTCGATTGAGCCCCGAGGCTCTCGAATACGACTTGCGGCTGATAGACCTAAACCGACTACCCACATTCCACGGCTTACCGCAAGAGGACGCCATGCAATTCCTACGTATCTTTTCCTACACGGTGTCGAGTTTTCCGCGCCAAGGCATTCATATCGATCAAATCAAGATGAGATGTTTCCCGTACACGATGAAAGACAAGGCCGTTGATTGGCTCATGACATTGCCGTCCGACTCCCTTACCAATTGGGATATGGTCATCGAACGATTCATGGAGGAATATTATTCTCAAGAGAAGACGGCCGACTTTCGAGCTAAGATTGCCTTGTTCTGACAAGCGAGCAACGAAACCTTCTACGAGGCATGGGAGCGGTTCAAAGGATACCTTACTAAATGCCCACACCATCGGTTTACCGGGGACTTCTTGAATCAATTTTTCTATAACGGATTGGCGTTTGCATCAAAGCGCATGGTGAACAATGCCGCCGGCGGGAACTTAGCCGGTCGCTCGACGAGAGAACTATACGACATCTTTGTTAACATGGCCGCCGACGATCACCGCATGAGTGTTTTGGAACGAAAGGAGCACGTGAAGAGGTCTCGACAAAAGACGAGCCCGAGTGGGCCCGTAAGATTGCCGAACTAGAAATCCAAATAGCCTCTCTCACCAAGCCATACCTGAGCCAGACGGAGATGTGCACTATGTGCGGAATGCCGGGGCATGGAGCTAATGCGTGCCCGATTAACTACGGGCAAACGAACGACTTCGACGAGCAAGCATACACGGTCCAAGGATACCAAGCAACTCGGGGAGGTTTTCCACGCAACAACGATCCTTATGCCCCATTATATAATCCCGGTTGGAGAAACCACCCTAACTTTAGGTGGAAGGAACCAACGAACACTCAAAATCCACCCGGACCCCCGATGACACAACAAGCTCAACCAACGCGCCTTAAGTTCCATATGCCACTCGACCACCTTTCCCGCCTCACCAACCGCCTCAACAAGCACCGTTTACACCTCCCCAAGACAATTCGAGACCGTGACAATCGAACCTCGAATCCGTCTTATCCGAGCTAAGCAAACGGCTCTTGAGTTTGGAAACACAAATGGGGCAAATAGCTACGGATGTCAACAAACTAAAACAAGCACGGGACAAGGACGAGCTACCAAATCAACCGGCCCAAGTTCAAGCCATGACCATTCTCCGAAGTGGTAAGGTGGTAGACAACAAGGTCGCCCTACCCGACGATGGACCTTCGACGAGTGTTCAAGAAGATCGTGCTACTCCAGATTCGAACGAGCCAGTAGCCGCTCCTAGCTCTCCCACATCAGTCTCTAGTGGTGAGGCAAAGGGGTCCCAGGCTGACAGGGGGTTACATAAGTCCGCGACACCATAACGACCTCCGATTCCATATCCGAGCCGTATGCGACCGACAAAGCAAGACGACCAATTCCTCGAGCTATACAAGATGTTATCAAAGGTCAACATAAAACTTCCTTTGCTCGACATAAATAGAAATATTCCCGCTTACACGAAGTTCTTCAAGGAGCTAACATTGAAGAAACGCCGATTCGAGGAGAATGAGAAGATATGCATATCGAACACAGCGAGAATTGCCTTAAGAAACTCTCTCCCACATAAAGAGGGTGATCCGGGAAGTGTTTGTATCAAAATCACCCTCAGAAACGGAAAGGAGACACGAGGGATGCTAGAACTTGACGCAGGAATAAACTTGATGCCGTACTCTATTTTTAAACAGTTGGAGTTGGGCGACATCAACGAGACGAGAATGTGTTTGCAACTGACCGACCTATCAGTCCGATACCCGAAGGGCGTGGTCGAAGACGTTTTGGTACAAGTAGGAAGCCTCATCGTGTCTGTGGATATTGTTATACTGGACGTCGGGGAGGTGATCAACGAAGGCCGTGAACACACTATCTTACTTGGTCGACCCTTCATGGCCACGACGAACACCTTGATCGATGTGAAAAATGGGAAGTTATCTTTTTCGGTTTTGGGAGATACAGTGAACTTCTCGATCCACGACTTGGGAGCCGTTCCGCCTTCCTCCTTTCATGCCGATTGTGCTGTGATCGACCCGATACAAGAACTAGTTGAAGAAGCTGCTCAGGAGATTGTAAACGAGGATGTTGAGGACAACGAGTGGCGAGCTCTTCGATCGGAGGGGGTGGTAGAAATATTTGAGTTATCGAGCGTTGAATCGCCCCTTTGGGAAAAATCGGAGCTCAAGACCCTTCCGAGACATATCAAATACGTTTACTTGGAAAGCGACCAGACAAAACCCATGATCATCTACGCCGAGCTTCCCCCGAGAGACGAGGCACGATTGGTGGAAGTACTGAAGAAGAACAAGAAGGCGATAGGGTGGAGCCTTGCTGATATTAAAGGCATAAGCCCCTCCACTTGTATGCATAGGATCATCCTCCAAGACAGAGTAAAACCATCGAGGGAAGGCCAACGACGATTAAACCCGGACTTTATGGAGATTGTGAAGGGTGAGATACTGAAACTTGTGGCCAAGGGTTTGATATTCTCGATCGGAGAGAGTGAATGGGTGAGCCCAGTCTACATGGTGCCGAAGAAGAGTGGAATAACCGTGATTGAGAACGAACGGGGCGAGCGTGTGACGACCCGTGCGACCACCGGTTGGCGAATGTGTATAGACTTCCGAAAGCTCAATGCCGCCACCAAGAAGGACCACTTCCCACTCCCGTTCATCGACCAGATGTTGGACAAGCTCGCGGGGCATTATTCGTATTGTTTTCTCAATGGATTGTCAGGATACTACCAAATTGCTATCTCGCCAGAGGATCAATCCAAGACGACGTTCACGTGCCCTTTCGACACGTATGCTTTCCGACGCATGCCCTTTGGCTTGTTCAATGCACCCGCTACCTTTCAACGGTGCATGCTTTCGATTTTCTCCGACATGCTCGACAAGTATATGGAGGTTTTCATGGACGATTTTTCCATCTACAGCTCTACCTTCGACCAGTGTCTTGATCATTTGTCAAGTGTTTTGGAGAGATGTGTGGAGAACCACCTTACCTTGAGTTGGGAGAAAAGCCACTTCATGGTGATAGTTCTGGGGCATGTGGTGTCGTCTAAAGGAATCGAGGTCGACAAGTCAAAGATCGACGTGATTGAGAAACTTCCCCCACCGATCAACGTGAAGGGAGTGCGAAGCTTCCTCGGTCATGCGGGGTTCTACAGGAGGATCATTAAGGACTTCTCGAAGCTTAGCCGCCCCTTGTGCCATCTGCTTAGCGCTGACGTCCCATTTGTGTTTAACGATGCTTGTCTAGCGGCGTTCGATTCATTGAAGAAAAGTTTGAATTCTACTCCCGTGTCCCTCCCGTTCGAAATAATGTGCGATGCGTCGAACGAAGCGGTGGGGGCCGTCCTAGGGCAACGAGTTGACAAACTCCTTCGGGTCGTCTACTGCGCAAGTCTTATGCTCAATAACGCTCAAAGGAACTACACAACTACCGAAAAGGAGCTACTTGCCGTGGTTTACTCGCTCGAGAAGTTCCAATCATATATCGTTGGGTCGAGGGTGATTATACATAGCGATCATGCGGCACTACAACATCTTTTCAACAAGCCTCAAGCGAAGCCGAGAATAATCTGGTGGATCCTTCTACTTCAGGAATTCGACGTAGTCGCCGACCACCTCTCTCGTTTGGAGGTCGGGAATGGAGAGAACGAGTCCCCACTCATCGGATAAAACCAAGCTCACGAGAACCTCTTCGGTGTGTCCATCACACCATGGTACGCCGATATTTCTAACTACCTTGCTAGCGGGGTGCTCCGTCCGGACCTGTCTCATCACGAGAGGAGGAGGTTTCTTGCCACGTATCGGGGTTATTATTGGGATAACCCTCTTATGTTCAAATCGGGAAGGATGGTGTTTTGAGGAGGTGCATTCCAGAAGAAGAAAAAGAGGAGATATTGACTCATTGCCATGATCATCTGGTCGGGGGGCATTTCGGTGGCCAAAAGACCGCTTATAAAGTTCTCCAGTCAGGTTTCTATTGGCCTAATCTTTTCAAGGATGCTCACGAGCATTGTCAGAGGTGTGATCAGTGTCAACGGACGGGTAGTGTCGGAAAGCGGAATGAGATGCCGATGATGTATAACTTGGCCGTCGAGATCTTTGATGTTTGGGGGATCGATTTCATGGGTCCCTTCCCGAAGTCTCACGAGTACGAATACATATTGGTTGCGGTGGATTACGTCTCTAAATGGATAAAAGCAATTCCGGCAAGGAGAAATGATGGCGAAACAGTAGTGAAGTTTGTTCGGAGCAACATATTCAGCCGATTCGGAGTTCCGAAGGTGCTAATCAGCGATGGTGGCAAGCATTTTAACAACAAACTACTTGAACGAGTGTTGAAGAACTATGGATTCGTGCACAAGGTTTCCACTCCTTAACATCCTCAAACAGCCGGGCAAGTCGAGACGAGTAATCGTCAAATCAAAAACATTCTCGAGAAAACTGTGCAACCAAACCGGAAGGACTGGTCAACGAAGCTCACCGATGCCTTGTGGGCCGTCCGTACGGCCTATAAGACGGTTATTGGAATGATTCCATATCGTCTGGTGTATGAAAAGTCGTGCCATCTACCGGTGGAAATGGAGCATAGAGTGTGGTGGGCAATCCGAGCGTGTAACTTACATTTGAAGCAGGCCGGAGAGGGGAGAAAACTCCAACTGGAGGAGATCGAAGAATTACGGAACGAGGTGTTTGATAATGCCCGTTTGTATAAGGAGAAAACAAAGCTGCTCCACGATAAGAAACTCGTACCGAAAGAGTTGAAGGAGGAAATGCAAGTACTCCTTTATAACACTCGCCTTGCCATGTTTCCCGTGAAGCTTATGTCCAAATGGAGTGGGCCGTACAAAATCGAGAAGGTATCCCCATTCGGAGCCGTGACGTTAATTGACCCAAAGACGGACGAACGATTTCAAGTGAATGGCGCTCGAGTCAAACCTTACCGGCATAGCTTGTTGCAAACAAACGCTCTCGAGCCAGTAGTCGTAGAGGAGGAGGACCTGAGTGACTTGCCCCCGACGGGGTCTTGATCGTCGAACCAGGGTCGTCGAGCGAACGACGTTAACCAAACGCGCTCCGTGGGAGGCAACCCATGATTTTCTAATTATTTTCTTTTTTTTCTTGTAATTTAGTGTATATTCTATCTTTAAGTAGTGTTAATGGAGTTTTTGGGTTTGTGTAGGTTCAATTCTGGAGTCTTGGGAGAAAAGAGGATCGAAATTTGGAGATGGACTTCTGGAATGCAGTCGATCGACTGGAATGCTTGTCGATCGACTGCCCAATCGACAGACGGGTTCAAATCGACTGGATCCCAGAACTTTTTAAGCTTTTTGCAAGAGCAGTCGATTGACTGGTCATTTGCTGATCGATAGACAGTCGATCGACTGGCGGCCGATCGACTGAGGAGGAGAAATCGACTGGATTCCAGAACTTTTTAAGCTTTTGACAAGAGCAGTCGATTGACTGCCCAGACTGCCCAGTGACCTACGGACTCTATATATTGCAGTCGATCGGCCCTTTCCACCCCACACAGCAAAAATCGACCGAAAAGAAAGAAAAAGAGCGGTAGCAAAATATAAAAAAAAACGCAGAAAAAAAAGAGAGAGAAAATAAAGAGAAACTACTTCAGTTGAACGACAGGGGCAGTTACGTGGGAGGTTTCATTTTTCTTCTCCTCTCCAAATTCAAAATTCTTCTTTGGGCATAAATCGTTTCTTCGTTCCATTCGAACCAATTAATCAAGGTACTTCGCATAAACGATCTTTTGGGAAATTGGAAACTTGATTATTGTTGTTGGTTGTGTTTGTGGGTAGGACTTGGGAGCCATTCTTGTTTGATTTTCTCCTTCAAAATCTTGCCCACAAAGTGTTCGACGAATTGCCCCAAAGAACATTCGACTTGAGTTTTTCTCGTTTTTCCATTGATTCTTCGTTCGTTTCGATTTTTGGAACCCTCCACTACAAATCCGTATACTTGCATTCCTATTTTACCTCATACCAGGAGACCGATGACGGGGGCTTTAATGTCCGTTGTGGGGGAATCGAGCACCGGATCGATCAGGGGGTGCTCCAAGGGGTGCTCGGGCTTGACTGCCAACAGTACTCGTACACGCAGTTGCCTGGTTTTCATGTGGATGAGTTTTGGGGGAGTATCACGGTCGGAAGTGGTACCCGGGATCGATACTCAGCGTCGGCGATCGTCGATTTGGCACTGCTTGGGGCTTACAAATTCTTTGCCCACGTCCTGATGGGCGAACATGAAAGCACCAACCTCACTCATCACGAGCTTTACGTGCTTTGGTGCCTGGTCAATGGACATCCGGTCCCATTTTTCCCGTTAATACTTGGACAAATTCGAGGGATTCGGAAGATGAGAGGAGGAAGTGTCGCCCGAGTCGGCATGGGGCCGATGATCACCATTCTTGCCCGCTACTTCGGGTTTGAGGCCGAGGCGGCCAACATGACGAGTGTCGATCTTATGGAGTTGGTGTTCAAAACGCTGAGAGCCCCGACGAACCCGGCGAACCAAAACCCTAGACGCCAACGCCACCGAGGCAATGAGCAAGGCGAAGCCGGCGACGTTCCGAACACCGGTTCGGGTGTGCAATTTGGAGCGAGCACGAGCCAAGCGGAAGCCCCGCAGTACGGAGGTCCGAGCACCGGCTCGGGTCCCGAGATGGGTTGGAGCGATTTCCAACAGGCCGTGTTTTCGCATTTCGACCAGCTCAATGCCCGTTTCGACTGGCTCGATGAGGGGCAGGCAAGAAACGACCGAGCTTTCCGCGGCCTCCATACCTGGCTACTTTTGGTCGAGAGTCGGATGCGCGATGACGAAGACGACGATGACGGCGGTGAGGGTGGAAACGACGAGGAGGAGGAGGAAGACGAGGCCGCCATTCCCGCCGTTATTTGCATCTTTCTAAGTGTGGGCTGGAGGAGATTTGCATCTTTTTGTACATATTTTTGCTATCGTTTTTTGTACATCTTTTAGACTCTTATAAAAATAACGTCAAAATGGCGGCTGGAGGAGATTTTGGGTATTTGACAACGACGGAAGCCAAGCAACTGTTTGAGAAGTTGAGCGAGAAATCGAGACAGACTAATTCTCGACCACGAACGTTTATGGACAAAGAAGTATCCAAAATGCCAAACAAGAGAGACATGAAGTTCGAAGAGATGGCCAAGGAGTTGGCCGCCCTAAGAGCAAAGGTGGTGAATATGGAATTATCGAAGAAGACTGTTGAGTTATGTGCACGATGTGGATTGTAAGGACATGTAGCGGGCATGTGCACAACCGTGTTTGATAAAGTGGAAGAAACGGAGGTCAAAGATATTCAAAACTTCAAATCTCAACCTCCAACGGGAAACACATATCATCCAGGACCTCCCAATCATCCAAACTTCACATATAGCCCCGGACAAGTGCCTGCGCCTGTGTAAGCAAATGATCAACTTTTAGTATGGCAACAGAATCAAGTAGCGGAGATTGTACGAAATCGAGAAGGACTCACGCAATTAACTTCACAAGTGAATAAGCAAATAACGGACCTCAATGCAAAATTCGAGTCAAGGTTTGATGAACTAGTCAAGGCTGTGCAGCAAGGTCATGAGCTTGTTAAGGCTGTGCAACAAGGGCAACAACATTCGGATATGATTATAGGACAATTGTCCGCGACTGTTGCAACATTGTATAAGGAGAAAAATAAGTTTCCGAGCTAAACGGAACACGCCTCGGCTATTCATGTGCTAAGAAGTGGAAAGGAGATCGATAATGGCATAGAGTTAGAAAAGGAAGAAGACACGGAGAAAGCCAAGACCCAATTGCAAGAAGATGCGATCAAACCGGCCGATCTTATGCATAAATCGACCAATCCATATGTGCTGGGAGCGTTAAAAAGGAGGAACAATTTAGCAACCGACCATCCAAAGAATTTGACTAGTTATAATCATGTTCCCTTTCTTAGTCGACTTCGTCCGGTGAAAGAAAACAAGAAGTTTATGGAGTTGTACAATTTACTGAAAAATGTGAACATTAATCTCCCCTAACTAGACGTGATAAAGACGATGCCCACATACGTCAAACTTTTCAAGGAGTTAGTTGCGAGAGAACGGCAAATGGAGACGACACAACAAGTAGAATTAACAAAAGAGGTGAACGCCATATGCAAGGGTCCGCTACCCAAAAAGGAGAAAGACCCGGGGAGTTTTTGCATAACTATTGTCTTAGGAAAGGGGCAAACGGCACGTGGAATGCTCGACCTTGGTGCAGGGATCAATTTGATGCCGTACTCGCTATATAAGGAACTTAACCTTGGAACAATGAGGCCGACTAAGATGCGACTACAAATGGCGGATCGATCAATTATACAACCGCTTGGGATAGTTGAAGATGTATTAGTTCAATTCGGCAAACTTGTAATTCCAGTTGATTTCGTCATACTTGATGTCGGCGAAGTTCCAAAAGAAGGCACGGAGCATACCATTCTGCTGGGTCGACCATTTATGTCCACCTCTCATACTTTAATAGACGTGAACAAAGGAAGGATGATCATGTCCGTCTTAGGGGAGTCAGTGACGTTTTCACTTCATGAAATACATAACACTCCTTCACCACTTATGCAAGATGAATGTTCATTCGTAGATCTAATCGATTCTTACGTCCATGATCTCCAAAGCATTACCACTATAGATGAGTTTGACGGCGAGGACGACGAGGAGCATTTGAGAGGGGAGGAATTGGTCGAATTGTTGGGGATCGAAATAGGAGAAATCATAGATGGAATTGCTGGTTGTGGTACTGAGTTATGCAAAGAGAGCGACGTACCTAAAATCGGGCCAAAAGTGGAGTCGAAACCAAATCATTCGAAGTTTAGAGAGGAGGCGAAGCCATCGCATAATCATTCGAGAATTGTTTCCCTCGGCCCCTACAAGAATTTTAAACGTGCGAAGAACAAAGGTGAGGCGCTTAGCAAGGATTGGACGACGACGAAGAAGACGTCGAGCGAGTTTTATGACAAGAAGATTCATGATACGGAAATCAAGATTGGTCAACTAATTCTCTACAAATCTGAACTTAAACCGACCAATTTCAAGGCCGAATGGAGTGGCCCATTTATGATAACAGAAATGGATGAGTACGGAGTTGCCACTCTATACGATGAGAGTAAGAAGTCGAGATTCCAAGTCCACAAGCATAGAATCAAACCTTTCTACAAGGAACATGGGCTAAAATCGCGATCGTGATAAAGAAGTATCAGTGGGGCCCCCATGGGCTAAAAATTGATCGCTTGGAATCACGTCGAGCATAGGACTTTAAATGTTGCGCTTCTTGGGAGGCAACCCAAGCGATAGTTAGTTTTCATTTTCTTTTCCCTATTTTCTTTATTTTATTTCTATTTTTATATTGTGTCAATTGCCGTGGTACGTTTATGTGTGTATGGATTTGCAGAAAATACGATAAAATCGCTTATTCTGGACAACTACGGTTATAGCAGTAGCTCGCTACCGCAAGGCCTTACCGCTAGCTCCACTCGAGGCGTTAACAAAGATGATCAACCACTGAACCTACCGTTAGGCGCAGCAATCAAGGATAACGATGAGCTGCAATCCAGCCACTTACAACGTTGAGCCGCAATCCGGCCATTCCAAATCCCAAAAGATGTGCCACCGGGCACTTGCGCGTGGAAATTGATGGCAATCTTAGTTGTTTTTGTTATTTGTCTTATTTTTGTAGGACGAATCCAATCACGAGACCCTAGACAACGGAAATTGCACCACTTCAATTAGGGAAATTCGACCAACAATTTCCAGGGACGATTTTCCTACTCCTATCCTCTTTTGATTTGTTTTCTTTATATTTATGGCAATCAGGGGATTGCCGAGTTTTTGAGGGGGGGATGGTTGAGTATGCGATTGAAAATTATGTGCAAATTTTAAATTTTTACGTGATTGTTTGCTATTTTTGCGCTAAATTGTGTTTGTATGGCATGCCTGTCAAAGTTAGCTATATATGATTTGATGTTTTTGTCTTTGAGCGTGCGTAAGTGCATAATTTTTCAAAAGTACTATTTATATATTGTAAAATGGTACTTGGACGCAATTGATTTCGCAAAACTTTAAAAGCAGCGTCAATTCAATCTTTTTCATGCAAAAAGCCAGTGAGTAGCCTGAGTGATTATCATCATTGCATGTACTTGAATGAGTTTTGATTTGATATCTCTTTGAAACCGCTGTGTGTAGTTGACTTGGAAAATGAGGTTAAGACACATAAAAACCCTATTCCGGCCATATCCATATATTTTTAGCCACTATAAATTCTGAATGAGCCAATCATAGCCAAATAATCCGTTTCAATTAGCCATGAGTGATTTTTGAGTCGACCCCTACAACCCATTAAAAGCGTGGGGTAGGAGTTAGTAATTTTTATTGGTTATTAGTGTTTTGGAGTTTTTATAAGGGATTTATGAATTTTTATAATAAAGGATCACCATCCTTCAATAAAAAGAAAAAAAAAAGAGAAAAGATCCCATAAAACAGAATTAGAGGGGGATAAAAAAAGAGAGAAAAAGAAAATAAGAAGGATGGTGAATTGTGTTAGTCATTGCCTACGGGTAAATGAAGGCTTGTGTCTATTATTTATTTCATTTTATGAGCCTATTGTTTAGAAGGCATGATTTGTGTAAGAAGCGTGTTATGAGCTTCAATTGTGTTTAAGTGGGTTGAGCTTACAGTCGGTTTACGAGTTTCGAGTTGAGGAATAACCTAATTTTAAAGGCTACGTTGTGAGTGTTTAGTGAGGTTTATCTTTTGAACGAGGTGAAGCGTATTGCTTTTTGATTAGAATAGGTTTGGTGAGTTATTGATCACGTTAGATCATGAGTTAGCCACATGACTTATATATTCCATACCCGTCCAAAGAGCCTTACACTGCAACCCGAAAAGACCTTTTCCGATTCTTTGTTAGATAACACACTTAATTTGCGATTGAAAAGAGATTGATTTTCGGTTCTTGTTTATTGTGCTTGTATTTGAATGATTTTAGCGTATACACGTCCTTTGCAGAAACACTCGAGTGCTTTGAGCGTATACCCCTATATATTTTCCTTTTGTGAGGATGCACGGATTCGATTTTGAAGCGACAATGTAATACGAGTGGAGTGTTTGAAGTTGCATTGCATGTACCTATATTTTCAAAATTATTTAAGTAGCATCACATGACTCATTGCTTGGACTGATTTTCATTTCTAGCTATACAATGAATCTATCATTCGTTCGAGGACGAACAAACTAATTAAGCGTGTGGTAGTTGATTAGCACATATTTGTCCTTATTTTTATTAGTATTATAGCTTGTTTTTCTTATTGTTTTTGGTATAAGTTGGGTAGTTTAAGATCTAATTCGTATATTTGTACTCTCAGCTTATTTTACCGTATTTTGATCGTAATTGATGCAATTAGGTGATACTTCGTTGTTTTTCACCTTACAGCTAAGTAACCAGAAGAGTTCAACACGTAATTAGATGACATTGATGTTCAATAAATGGAGAACGAGCTTTCCGGTGAACGAGTAGCAAAAAGATAGAGAAACTGAGGAAGACGCTCTGTCGCTTCGACTGACGCGAGCGTCGACGCGAGCCATGATCCGCTTCAGACGACGCAGGGCCGACGCAACGTTGACGCAACTTGCTGAAGCATTGACTGAAGGAGCGTCAGTCGACGCACCGTTGATGCAACTTACTGAAGCGTCGACTGAAGGAGCGTCAGTCGACGCAATTCTCTGAGGCGTCAATCCATGACCGCGTCAGTCGACGCACCCGCCCAGCCGACGCGCACACCCAGGCAGCAGCAACGCCGAGCACCGGCACGCGTAAGTCGATGCACCGTCGGCGCGGCGGCCAAGAATCGGGATTTTAGGGTTTCTTATGCTCCAAGTTAAGGGAAATCTATATAAACACCCTAAGTCCGTCCCAAAAGGATAGGCCTCTCTCCCATATTCTAAATGTCTCATTTTGGCTTGAGAGCAACACCATCCACATCCATATACCAATAATTGATCGAGATCGAAGACTCGAGGATCGCAAGCTCCAAGTTCCAACCGTCAGTTCGTGAATCAATTTTCGGGCAAGGTCTACACAATCTCTCCGGATTAGCTGGAGAATTTACTGCGTTTTCTAGTTTAATAAGTACTCTAAACCCTTTATTCGCTTTCGTAGTTTAATTTATGCAATTA
>BMAC01000309.1:962223-988742 GCA_014905375.1 Phtheirospermum japonicum
ATTGATTGATTCAAGAAAATTAAATATATGAAAACTGGCTTCTCCTTGTTAGGTTACCAAGGAGGGTGGGGAGGCATGGAAATCAATTTTCATTTAATCTTAATAACTTTTTATTTAATACTCATGATTTTTGTTTACATTGCACGAAAATTACATTTAAACTAGTTGTTATTTCAGCAAACAAATACATTTGATATGATGGATTTGGCTGTTGATTACATTAAAGATCTCTAAAGCCAAGTAAAGGTATGTGTTCATTGTGACTTCAAATACAAAGACCTTTTGCATCCACTTTAGCATCCTTTTGCGTCTTGGCTTGTTATTTGAACTTTATATATTTTTTTCAGACGCTTTTTGATAATCGTGCAAAGTGCTCCTACTCGGGTAAATAGAATTCAAAGGATAATCCGGGAAAGGTGATTATGACGTTGAGGGTTTTGAAAGATTCAAGTCTTGCTGATTTGAGGAAGCTGATAGAGATTCATCTCGGGGGGGATCAGCAAGCCTTCACTTTTCTTGTTCTTGTCGGGGAACCTTCTCTAGTGGCTAAGGAGAAAGAGGCAACTATGCAAGCAAGTAAGCTTCCGATTTGCAACAACCAGCTACATGATGGTGGTCGTTTGACTTGTCTGCGCCCTGTGAAGCTGATCCAGTGGCCTGGTCGTCATCCGTTTAGCCCTCTGGAAAACAAGATGGCAGCAGCTACAACTCCGAACTCGCATACAACAAAGAAAAGTGAAGACTGTTTTTCTCCTGATATAGCTCCGCACTTGAGTTCAACAACTTTTATTACCAGCCGATTATTAAGACTATAGTTCAAGTGTTGTACTACTACATATGTCGATAATAAAAATTTTAATTCTGTTTGAAAAGGTATAAATTAAATTCCTATTGTTAGTTAGCTTTGAAATGAGCCAATTTGAACAAATCAAGCTAGTTCAATTTCTCTGTCGAATTTCAAATTGTTGGTTGAATTGTGATGATTTATAGTTGAAAGTTTTGTTCCTGAATTTTAAATTATTTTTTGATTTGTTCTTTAAAAGTCATCGACCTTACTACTAACATTCATCTTGGATGGAATTGGGAGTCTGTACAGGTATTTGATGTGGCTATTTTATATATAGAGGCTATTTTGTGCATGTAGTTATGAAATAATGTGTACACGCGTATGAACTAATGTGCAATTTGATGTGCATGTATTATTTTAATAGTTTTGTATATAGTGGCTATTTGTGTATGTAGTTATGAACTAATGTGCACGAGTGTATTAACTAATGTGCAATTTGATGTGCATGTATTTTTTAATTGTTTTGTATATAGAGGCTATTTTGTGCATGTAGTTATGAACTAATGTGCATGCGCGTATGAACTAATGTTCAATTTGTTGTGCACGCTTGTGTGGACTAATGTAGAAGAAATTTTTTGCGACTCAAAAAAGCTGTGTTTTGCATAATTAAAATTTTTAATAATGGTCCTGGTGAGGGAAAGACAAATATTTAAGTTTCCAAGTTTTTAACTTCGATGGTTGCACTTTTGGTTGGACATATGTTATTGCATTACTCGTGTAAATGATATCATTACAATCCGATCATCGGGTTGGATTTGTCATTAGACCCAAATTAAACATTGTCGATGTTCGATAAGGAAATATGAAAACATGTTTAAATACAAGATAACAACCAAATAGAGAAAGAAAACGCCAAAAATGTCTTATTTCCGAATCTCATACAAAACTATAGTCCAATTAATTTGCACGAAAAGCCCAAAAGACCATCATCTAAAATAGGAATTTATAAAATACCATTGTGCATAAATTATTTCACTATTGTGAAAATTTTATTGATCGGTTGTGCAAAAATCATACTTGTTTGTGCACAACCTACGTCGCAAAATTAAGAGTAATAAAAATAAGAAAATAATATGAAGGATCTTGAACTCTGCCAATTGCTCCTTTGTTTTACATAGTCTTGAACGCTAAAAATAAGAGCTAGGTGTCATGACCATAGTTAGTCAAACAAGCCCACAATTGTGGGAAGAACATTCAACATCACCTGCAAAAACTAGCATTCAATCAGTGCACAAAAAAGTACATGCCACATATAACACGACAGAAAAACAAATCACACGACAACCACATCAGACAACGACATGTACAAATTTTTTTAAGACTTCACGACACGTGCAAAACACAATTCAGTACGGATGTGTAAAAGGGAACACACTAATGTGCACAAACTAACACTGAATTGTGCACAAAACAAATCAGACAGCAACCACATCAGATGACGACATGTACAGATTTTTGTAAGACTTCACGACACGTGCAAAACACCATTCAGCACGGACGTGCACAAGAGAACACACTAATGTGCACAAACTGACACTGAGTTGTGCACAAAACAAATCACATGACAACCACATCAGACAACGACATGTACAGATATTTTTAAGACTTCACGACACGTGCAAAACACCATTCAGCACAGACGTGCACAAGGGAACACACTAATGTGCACAAACTAGCACTGAGTTTTGCACAAAATAAATCACATGACAACCACATCAGACAATGACATGTACAGATTTTTTTAAGACTTCACGACACGTGCAAAATACCATTCAGCACGGACGTGCACACGGGAACACACTAATGTGTACAAACTAGCACTGAGTTGTGCACAAAATAAATCACATGACAACCACATCAAACAACGATATGTACAAATTTTTTAAGACTTCACGACACGTGCAAAACACCATTCAACACTGACGTGCACAAGAGAACACACTAATATGCATAAACTGGCACTGAATTGTGTACAAAACAAATCACATGACAACCACATTAGCCAATGACATGTACAAATCTTTTTAAGACTTCGAGACACGTGCAAAACACCATTCAGCACGGACGTGCACAAGGGAACACACTAATGTGCACAAACTGACATTAAGTTGTGCACAAAACAAATCACACAGCAACCACATCAGACAACGACATGTACATATTTTTTTAAGACTTCACGACACGTGTAAATCACCATTCAGCACGGACGTGCACAAAGGACCACACTAATGTGCACAAACTGACACTGAATTGTGCACAAAACAAATTAGACAGCAACTACATCAGACGACGACATGTACGGATATTTACCAGGTTAACTCAAAAAAAAACACAAAATTAAAAATCCAAAAATCTGATCAACTCCACTAATTTAAAATAAAATATTACCTGATTTGTTCAAAATTAAAGCTATCAGTGTGCAACCAAAATTGAACCAAGAAGAAATCAAATTGAATAAGGGACTAAAATCGAATAGGAACCTCCAAAATCGAACAGGATACTCCAACCTATCCCTAAATTCAAATAGGATTGTCACTCCAATCTTTATTACTTCGGTCAAAACCTAAATTCGATCAGGATTTTAAGGAATAGGAATGAGTTTCTCGATAAAATTACTTTTCGATTGAAGGAACGGAGCTGATGAATCGAGTAGGAGATGAATTGAGAACGGAGATGGTTCTGGCTTCTGGCTTTTTGCGTGAACGGGTTCTGGCTTCTGGCGTCGTGAAAAGGTTCTAGCTTCTGGCGTCGTGAACTGGTTCTGGCTTCTGCGTCGTGAAGGGAGGTTTGAGTTTGGGTTTCTGAAACTTGCGTTTTTTTGCATATGTTAGGGATTTCAATTTGTTTGATTAAATCTAATCCATTATATTAGATTAGATATAATGACTAAGATTTATTCTCATTTCTTACCCACGGACCCATTCTCACCGTAACCCAACTCTATATATATCTTGACCATAATCTTCTCAATAAAAAATGTGCCACGTTCAAAATCAGCCTCACTACCGACAGTTTTAAGGTCAAGCAATCACCACTCACAAACCCTAATTAAGGTCACACCAGAACCTCACGTTCTACATCTTAGCATTTGAAGATTGGCACCGCACCAGCCACATCTCCGCTCTGTGGTCCGTCCCCAACCATCGGGACATCTCCTCTAAAGTGCCCTCATCTTCGAATTAGGTCTTTCTTAGGTAAGATTTATATGTTTTTATGGTGCTTAATTTCATGTCCAATGCATCAGATGTAGTTTATGTTGTGATTAATTACGTTTCATGTTTGTGGATTTTTTTTCTTTCTTTCTTTGTCATACTTTATGCTATATTTGCGTTCAAATTGCATACGGATTCTGATAATGAGTCTTCAATTACTTTTTTTTTTTTTAAATTGCTCGTGTCCGTCACCAGCCAACACCATACCATTCACAAAAATTAGGTCTTTCTAAGCTAAAGTTTAGATCTAATTTGTTGTAATATTTCATTATTAATTGTGCATTTCGTGAAACTTATTATTTTGTCTACTTTTATGAATCTGCTCATATTCTCTTTTCTTGATTTCTTGATTAATCTTGCATTTGCTATTTTATTTTTATTTGTTTGCCTGAAATTTATGCATAAATGACATTGGAAATGTGAGGTTTTAGCCCTTGGCCATTTTATCTGGATCCATTTATCGTTGTGTACGAGAACAGTTTGGGGTTTGTGTATATTCATAAGCTTAAGGTAATTATTAGATCATAGTAATATGTTCTGTTTAAAGATAGGAATTGTTCGCCTCATTTCGAGTTCAGTAGTTAATATGAATCTGAGGATTTCTAGATATCCATGAAGGTTTCATTTGTATGAAGATTCTTCTCTCTACGTCCAATTGCTTCTATAAATGCAGAGATTTATATTGCCAAAATCTTATTAGAAAAGAAAAAATAATATAAATTAGATTCACTGGTGAAACAATACGACTCCAATCAAGAACATGTCGGGGTTAATACACTATTGTTTTATATATTTAATTATTGTAGCTTTTATGTAATGCTCGCTTGGTTTACTAATGAGACTCAAATGTTTTTTCCTCTTCACAATTGGGTATGTAGATAGTGACATAGTGTGGCTGGTAGCAAGGTGAAATTGATGAATAGTTTTGGAGGATATATTTTAAAATTAGCTTAATATTGATGGATTCTAGTGGTTTTGTTTTGAGTGTGGTGATATATATATATTGTGTCTCTATGTTTTGATTCTTTAATTTACAATGAAGAAGTTTTGGAACCTAAAATGAATGATCAAAGTTCTTAAATCTCATATATTATCCTATCCTAGATTCCAATTAGCTATAGCTAAGTTTTAGATTAGCAATCTAAGACATGGAATTGAACTATCTAAGGATCTTTTGACTTTGATTTGGTAACAGTTATACAAATTCATGTGTCAAGTTGCTAGTGAGTATTTAATTAGTTTTTTCTTTGGCAGCGTTTTTTTGTATTTTGTGTTCGAATTCAACTCTGGTTTTCTTCTTAAGTAGATGTTTTTTATTTTATCCTTTTATAGATGTATGGATAAGTTGGTAAAGGAAAAAGCAATTAAACATTAATCTGGAAATATGATAAAAGCTGCAAAAGCTATATTAGGGTTCTTGGACTTGTTCAGCCGTTTTCTCTAGGTTTTGCTTGATACATTTTAGGATAACATGCCAACACTATATAGGCCTACTTTAGGAATGATTTAGAATCCTACAGCTGGTAGGTTACACGTGTATATTAATCACAGGAGGGCAATATAGGCAAAACATCTAAACCCTAGCAGCTGTCCAGCTCTTTATCTGTTTTTGTGTTGCATGGTTCAGGTGGTACCGGTGCATGTACTCCAGACTTTGGCAGCATGTGCACACCTTTGCTAGACCGTTGTGTAGTCATCTTTTCATGCCCTCTCAATTTGAGCAAGCCTTTGGAAAAGACTGTCAATTTATCTCCGAGGCGAGTGAAGAATTGTCTAGATAATGGTTTGGTCAAAATATCAGCAGTTTGATCAATGGATGGAACATATCTAACTGCAGTGATTTTATTAGTTACTTTCTCTCTAACAAAGTGGATGTCCAACTCAAAGTGTGTGCTTCTTGGATGATTCACAAAGATAAAGCAATGGCTCCTTGGTTATCAATCCAAATAACAGGAATTTTTGGTTCAGAAACTCTCAACTCATTCAATAAGGACTGCAACCAGATCACATCACAAACAGCTGCAGCCAAACTCATATACTCTTCCTCTGTGCTGCTTCTTGAAACAGTTGGTTGCTTCTTAGAGCTCCATGATATCAAGTTATTTTCCAAAAAGATGCTGAAACCAGAGGTGGACCTTCTATCATCCAAATCAGAGGCCCAATCAGAGTCTGCATAACCTGTGATCTGCATTTTGTCTGACCTTCTAAACATCAATTCATGGTCAAGAGTACCTGCTAAATACCTTAAGATTCTTTTCACTGCTCTCCAATGTCTGTCCAAGGGATTGTGCATGTACTGACTCACTTTTTTCACACTAAAACTTATATCAGGTCTAGTGAGGGTTGCATACTGTAGTGCTCCTACCACCTTTCTGTATTGAAATTGATCTTCAATTGGATTCCCATGATTTTTGGACAAGCTAGGGCTGCTTATCATTGGTGAAGGTTGAGGTTAGGCTCCTCTCATACCTGCCTTTTCTAAAACATCCTCAATGTATTTTCTCTGATTCAAGTGCAGCAGCTCACCTATCTGTTTGATTTCAATTCCGAAGAAGCAACTCACAGTTCCCAAATCCTTTAAGGAAAAGGTCTTGTTTAACTGATCAATCAATTTTTCTACTTCAGCACCATTATCACCTGTAATTATGATGTCATCTACATAGGGGGCCACAAGGGTACAACAATTGTTTCTATGCCTGATGAAAAGAGAATTATCTGACTTTGAAGGTTTAAAACCAAAGGAAGCTAAAACTTCTCCTAGTTTGAGGGACCAAGCTCTTGAGGCTTGTTTCAGACCATACAAGGACTTCTGCAGTTTACAACACAATTTTTCTTTACCTTTTACTTCAAATCCTTCATGTTGCTCCATGTATAACTCAGCGTCTAATTCACCATTCAGAAAGGCATTATCAAAATCCAGTTGCCTCATTGTCCATCCTTGGCTAAAAGTAATGGAAAGTACAACTCTCAGGGTGGATGGCTTAATCAGAGGGCTGAAAGTGTCTGTGTAATCCAATCCTGGCATTTGAGTAAATATTTTGGCAACCAATCTGGCTTTATGTATTGCCACAGTTCCATCTGAGTTCCTCTTTAGTTTTTATATCCATTTGCAAGCTATCAACCCCTTGTCTGGAGGCAAAGGTGCCAAGGTCCAGGTTTTATTCTTAATGAGAGCTTCATACTCCTTTTTCATTGCTTCTTTCCATTTTGGGCTCTTCATTGCTTCATTAGGTGACCGTGGTTCCTCAGGGTTCCTCTTCTGTGTGTTGTAGACTTTAGGCTTGTGAATACCTGCCTTTGCTCTTGTCCTCATTGGGTGTTTGTTTTCTGTTCTTCTCTGCATAGTGTTAGTAACAGCACATGTATCCATATTCTCAATAGGCAATTCAACAATTAAATCACCACTATTTATAGGTAGAGTTTGACTGGACAAATTTTGGGACTGAGGGTGATAGGATCAGGGCTACTATGTGGAGCTCTGTCTAAGCTGGATCTTTGGCTATGTGGTGAGTGTTGGATAGGGCTATTATTTTGCTGTTCTGATTCAATGTTCTTGGAGTTTGGTTTCATCAGGTGTTGGCTTTTAACCAAGGGTGGAGCAAGTATGGGCTCCATGGTGTTGGTTTCTCCTTCAGTGACTAAATCCTTGTTTGGTAATACACTTTTGTCAAAAGGAAACCTCCTTTCATCAAAAACTACATGTCTGGTGATCAACACCTTCCTATTAGCTAAGAGAACTTTATAGCCTTTGAATTGAGGACTGTAGCCAATAAAAGTGGCAGGCTCACTTCTAAAATGCAACTTATGTTTGTTATAAGGTCTAAGGAAAGGATAACACAAACATCCAAAGACCTTCAAGTGAGAATAATCTGGTTTCTGGCCATTTGGTTCCTCAAAGGGTGTTTTAAAGTGGAGGAGTTTGGATGGAGTCCTATTGATGAGATAGGTGGATGTGATGAAAGCATCATCCCAATAGGCTTGGGGCAATTTGGATTTGGACAACAGACTTAAAGCAACCTCTACAACATGCCTGTGTTTTCTCTCTGCCAAGCCGTTTTGTTCAGGAGTGTAAGGGCATGAAATTCTATGAATAATACCACTAATTTCAAGACTTTCTCTGAGAGGTTTGAACTCAATTCCACCATCACTCTGCAATGTTTTGATCCTCCTGTTATACTGGTTTTCAACAAATATATCCAAGTATATCTTGTTTTATGATCAATGAAACTCACATAATAAACATATTCATTGGTGGACTTAACAGTAGAGGGGCCCCATGTGTCAGAGTGAATGACATCAAGAACACCACAATCAATAGAATTGGAATTATAAAAGGGGAGTTTATGGGACTTGGCTTGTAAACAGGAACAACACAAAAGTTCATTATTATTGCAGGAGAAAGGAATATTACAAGCTTCTAGAGTCTTCTTAACAATCTCAAAAGAGGGATGTCCTAATCTAGAATGCCACATTTCTAGACTATCTTTATTCTTGGCTCTATTGTAACTGAAAACTGCAGGTTGATGAGGGAGATCTTGATTGACAGTGGTGTGATGTGACAACTGATTATTTTGGGCAGATTGAAGTAGTAGAGGCCTCTTTCAAGACTCCCTTTGAGAAGAACCTCCTTGATTGATAGATCCTTCACAAGACAGAACTCAGGATGTAGTTCAAAAAAGACTTTATTATCTTTTGCAAACTGCGAAACACTCAAAAGGTTTTAAATGATTTTTGGAACATGAAGTAGGTCCTTAAGCAAGAATATGTGAGAGTTCAATGGTGATTTAATAGATGAATTACCATAATGAGATATTTGAATACCTGAACCATTAGAAAGCTGGACTTTATATGTTCCTTCATACTCAGATGCTATGTTCAAGCTGCTCAGATCATAGGTAACATGATTGGTGGCTCCTGATTCAGGATACCACCAAGAATCAGAGGCTTCTTCATTTCATATGTTGGCCAAGTGAGCTGCAGGACTCTAAAAGTTACTCTTGCTTGTATTTTGATTGTTCCAGTTTGGAGGTGTGTAGTTCTCATCAAACCTGTGGTAGCAAACATCAGCAGTATGGTGGGAAAGTTTACACATTTGGCATCTTGGCTTGTTGTTGTATCTGCCACCTCTACCTCTTGAGCTTGATCCACCTCTGAATTACCCTCTTGCTCCTCTGTTGCTAAACTGCCTTCCTCCTCTGCCTCTATAGGAATTTGGTGAAAAATTTCCTCTTCCTCTGGAGTAATGTCCCTGGCCTTGATGAGTGTGGTTAATGGAGGGTAGCGAGCCTTCATTGTTGAAGTGGGATTGGCTAATTCCTTCAAGTCTACTTTCAAAGCTGGTGAGAAGGTCCTAGACTTCTCTGAGGCCACATGGGGTGACTCTACAGCTGATTCCAACCATCACGGGGTTGTATTCACTTTCTAAGATTCTTAGGATTGTCATGATATGTTCTTGCTCACAGATTTGTTGTCCTGCAGCTCTCAGAAGGTCACTCAGTTGTTTGATCTTGTTCAGGTAGTCCCTCATGCTCAAGTTACCTTTCTTGATGTTGCTGAGTTGGTACTTGTAATCTAGGATCTTAGCTGTAGATTCAAGAGCAAAGCTTATATCCAGGCTGTCCCAGATCTCTTTGGATGTTGTTAGTCCAACAGTGGATATGAGCAGGTTCTCAAATAAAGATGATAACAGCCATGATGCAAGGAGCTGGTCTTGTTTTTGCCAGGAAGTGTATGCTGGATCAAGGGCTAGATCAGATGTACCTGATGTGAATTATAGTTGAGATTTGTGCAATTTTTAAATTTTCGTGGGTTTGTAGTGCTAAAATTTATGTTATTGATCACTATTTCTGAGGCGAATTGTGTTTGTATGGCATGCCTGTCAAAGTTAGCTAAGTATGATTTGAGGTTCTAGTCTTTTGAGCGTGCATAAGTGCATAAAATTTTCAAATTTTTTATTTATATATTGAAAAATTGTACTTGAACGCAATTGATTTCGCAAAACCTTAAAAGCAGCGTCAATTCAAAACTTTTTCATGCAAAAAGCCTGTGAGTAGCCTGAGTGATTATCATCTTTGCATATGCTTGAATAAGTTTCTGTTTTGATATCTCTTTGAAACCGCTATGTGTAGTTGATTTTGAAAATGAGGATAAGGCACAGATATAAACCCTACTTCCGGCCATATCCATTAATTTTAGCCACTAAAAATTTTGAATGAGCCAATCATATCCAAATAATCTATTTCCATTAGCCATGAGTGATTTTTTAGTCGACTCATGTAACCATTAAAAGCGTGGGGTAGAAGGAGTTCGTTATTTTTATCTGTTAGTTGAATTTTGGAAATTTGCCAAGGGATTTATGATTTTGTAATAATATTGGGGACCACCATCCTAAAAAAAAAAAAGATCTCATAAAATTAGAAAAGAAAAAGAGAAGGATGGTGAGTCTTGTTGTTTCGTGTTTAATCATTGTCTACGCGCTTTATAAGGGCTTGAGTTTTATTGTTTATTTTATTATGAAGCTTAATGTTTAAGAGGCAAGAGTTATGTTTGAAAGAAGAAGCATATTATGAGCTTCAATTTCATTTAAGTGGTTTGAGCAATAAGTCGGTAGTAGAGTTATGAGTTGAGAAATAACCTATGTTTAAAGGCTACGTTATGAGTGTTTAGTGATGTTTTTATTTTTGTACGAGGTCAAGCACATTGATTCATGATTAAATTGGGTTGAGAGAGTTATTGATCATGTTAGATCATGAGTTAGCCACACAACATATATATTTCATACATGTCCAAAGAGCCTTACATTACAACCCAAAAAGACCTTTTCCGATTCTTAGTTCAATAACACACTTAATTTGCAATTGAAAAGAGATTGATTTTTTGTTCTTATTTATTGTGCATGTACTTGTATGATTTGAGTGTATACACGTCCTATGCAGCAATGCTTGGGTGCTTTTGAGTGAACACTTCTATATATTACCCTTTTGAGAGGATGCATGATTTTGTTTTGGAGCGACAATGTAATAAGGGTGGAGTGTTTGACGTTGTGTTACTTGTATCTGTATTTTCAAAATTATGTATGTAGCATAGCACGACTCATTGCCTGAGCTTATTTTGTTTCTTGTTATAATTTGAATCTATCGTTTGTTCGAGGATGAACAAACCAATAAAGCGTGGGTAGTTGATTATCACGAATTTGTCTTGGTTTTTATTAGTATTTTAGTTTATTTTTCTTATTGTTTTTGGTATAAGTTGGATAGTTTGAACATATTTTCGTATTTTCTTATCTACAACTTATTATATCATATTTTAATTATAATTAATTAATTTTATGTTTATTATAGGTATTTTGAAGTGTTTTGGCCTGAAGATAGTTGAGAATGGGCCTACGAGTGAAGTTTTGGTGAAAACGGGCCTCGAGTTGAAGTATTTAGGCTGACAATTTTGTTCCACACTAGGTTTTCAAGTGTCTGAGTCATGGCCGACACTGCTGCCCACGCTGGCATACACTTGCTGCACTGGATGGCCGACACTGGGTAGGCTGCTGCCACTGGGTTACCCAGTGTCCGAGTCATTGCTGCACTTGATGCCTGCATCGACCGACGTGGTCGTCGACGAACCCCCTGCCTGCGTCGATGTTGAGAGATGCTCGCGTCGATCGACGCTCTGTCGATGCCAATGCCCACGAACTCTCTATCGCGTCGATCCTAAATGCGTCGATCGATGCACCGATCGACGTGACTGCCCAAAAATGCGTTTTTAGGGTTTCTTGTGCGTCAAGTCATGAAATAACTATATAAACCCTTCATATTTCGGATTAAACAGACACCCATGACTCAAATCACTTACCCAGGGTTGAGAAACCTATTTTCAACACCCTACAACGTATTTTTAAAGATCTACGTCGAAGATTCAAGATCCGAAGCACCAAGACGGAGACGTTCGTTCAAGCTCTGATTTCTCGACCAAGATCAACCATCCATAGTCCCAATTCGCAGCAATCTTTCAGCACCTTTAGCTACTTAATAAGTTCTCTACACTCTATTTATTCTTATTTTATTTCTAGATAATTTAGGTTTAATTATTTCGTTTGAATTTCTAGTTTCGTTTATTTATTTCAAATCGTTTGAACCGTTGAATCGCTGAGCCTTTGAACTTTAGAATTTCGTTTTTAATATTAATTAGTTGTTGCGTTTTATTTTCGTTCATGCTTGGTGATAAGATTGTTTATGCTTATTTTAATTATTGCTTATCTTAGAGAATTAATTGATAATTTAATTCATGTTATGCAATTGCTTGGGAATTTTAGAATTAATTGTGTTCTTGAGAATTCACATGCTTGACAGTCGTAGTAGTAGTTCAATTCATGCTAGTTAATTATAGTTTGTTAATTAGTTTAATTTAATTAGTTTAAGATAATTAGTCATTGCTTTTCAATCTCGTAGTTGTAATTTTAAAACCTAAATTTATACAAGTTCTCGTGTTAAATATTGTGATAAAACAAACATTAGAAATTCCGAACACCAGTCCTTGAGAGACGACTCGAGTTAAGCTTGTCAACCTACACATGATCCCGTTATTTTGCGGGCGAGCTATTAAATTTCTGACAATTATTTACAAAGTAGGCACACACAAAAGCTCGAATCAGTGTCATAACATCAAAACCAACATTAACTTAAATAATGCACATACCGAGATCTCTTCTCAAACGAGAGGAGGTCTCTAAATCTAATGTCTTTTTGAAGATGTCAGCAAGCTGACTGTCTGTTCCTATATGCTCAAGGCTAATTATCTTCCTCTGAACCAAATCACGAATAAAGTGGTACCTTATGTCAATGTGTTTGATTCGAGAGTGCTGGACCGGATTTTTTGAGATATCAATGGCACTAGAATTATCATAAAGTACAGTCAAAATTCTACTTTGTAGACCGTAGTCCTTTATCATTTGGTTCATCCACAACAATTGTGTACAATCGCTTCCAGATGCAATATACTCTGCTTCAACTGTAGAAATAGAAGTGCAATTTTTCTTTTTACTATACCAGGAGATAAGGTTATTACCCAAGAAAAAATAACCCCCAGTGATACTCTTTCTATCCACAACATCCCCAACCCAATCCGAGTCCGTATATCCCACAAGTTCAGTACTCGTATCCTTAGTATATCAAACACCCAAGTCACTTGTGCCAGATACATACCTAATGATTCGTTTAACAGCTTTTAAATGTGACTCTTTAGGGTTTGACTGATATTTAGCACATAGACACCCGCTGTACATGACATCAGGCCTGCTAGAAGTTAAGTACAAAAGACTTCCTATCATGCTCCTATATACGGTGTTAACAACACTAATACCAACATCATCTTTAGTGAATTGGTCCAACTCTTCTTGCATAGCCTTTATCCAAAACTCGTCTTTAAGAGCATCCTCTACACTCTTGAGCTTTGTTTTGGCAAGAAACAAAGATTCTCGAATTTGAGAACAATTAGTAGACAAGCAAACAAACCTTACCATCTCTTTGAAGTTTATTTATCGCTTTCTTGTATTTCTTTCATCGAGATCTCCTATGATTTGGCTCATAGGATTATTCTTCTGAATTCTTGAGGGAACATCCCTCTGATGTAGGTCAATCTGATCAGATGGATCTTGTGAAATTGATTTTGGAGCAGTCTTGATTGGTGTTACTTCTGGTGACATGTCATCGGAACCTTTACCACCTGCATCTTCAGTTTCTAAACCTGCATTTTCTTCTACACCAACCGTAATATTTTCCTGAGGATTCTGATCATAAACCAAATCATCATTCTCGGCCGGTCTAAAACCACTAACCATATCATCAAACTTGACATTTATTGGCTCAATCATGCAACACGTTCTAAGATTAAACAATCTATATGCATGACTACTTCAAGAGTATACCCTGAAAACACATTTATCACTCTTTGAGTTAATATTTGCAAGATGATTTCTATCATTTAGCACATAACAAATGCACCCAAAAACATGAAAATAACTCAAATTTGGCTTTTTATCCATCAAAAATTCATAGGGAGTAACACAAGACCCCTGTCTAAAATACACCTTATTAATTATATGACATGCAGTGTTCATTGCTTCTGCCCAAAAATATTTAACAACCCCATTTGAAATAAGCATAGTCCTAGTCATTTCTACAAGAGAACTATTTTTGCGTTTGACTATCCCATTCTGTTGGGGGGTTATGGGTGAAGAAAACCCATGAGTTATACCATCTTTAGAACAATAATTTGAAAAAGACACATTCTCAAATTCTTTCCCATGGTCTGACCTGATTCTACCTATACTCACACCAAAATGAACACTTAGTTTTTTCGCAAGATTTTTAAAAGATTTGAAAGCCTCAGGTTTTTTTTTTTTAAATTCAACCCATGTATAAAGAGAAAAGTCATCTACAATCACAAGTACATACCTCTTACCAACAAGGCTCTCAACTTCAAGTGGTCCCATGAGATCCATATTGTGGAGTTCGAAATAATTTAATGTAATGAGTCTTTGCACATTCGGATGTGACACCCTGACTTGCTTCCCTTTCTGACATGCCTTGCAAACTGGAACGTTTTTAGTGTTGAGCTTAGGTAGTCCATTCACAACACCCTTCTTGAACAATCTCTCTATCATCTTTTAAGTGACATGTCCGAGCTTTTGATGCTACACCTCGGCATCACTTAGTTGAGATATCTTACAGAAAACATCACCGTTGATTTGGTAGCAATTGTCAGAAGTCCGCTGACCAGTAAGAATACATGTATTGCTCTTGGTATAAACTTTGCACTTTTTATGAGTAAACTTGACATTGAAACCACCATCACACAGTTGGCTAATGCTTATCAAGTTCGCAGTTAAGCCTTCAACAAGTAACACGTTCTCGAGATTTGCAATACCAGGGACATGAAGAGTTCTTTGGACAATGATTTGTCCATTTGCACCTACACCATATTTCACCTTTCATCCTTGAAACTTGACAATGTTTGAGAGAAGATCTTCTGAGCCGGTCATATGTTTAGAGCATCCACTATTGAGATACCAGGCTCCAGGAATGTGAGACTTCAGAGAGGAATATATCATGTTGCATTTAATCTTGTTCTTTTTGACACAGACCTGTTTGACTCTGGTGTCAGAAACTCGGAAACCGTCACGGATCCCAGCAGACAGCTTTGACCTATTGAACCAATTTTGTTTTCCTATAAGCTTCCAGCAGTATGGTCGAATGTGACCTTTTTCACTACAGTGATGACACGCATATTGTCTTTTTCTCCTTTTGTGGAATTTGGAAGACTTCACCTTTTGACTTGATTCTGGCTTTCGAACAGGCTTGTATCCAATCCCGTGTTTCGAAGAATCTGGAATACTCAGATCCAGATTTTCATCAAGTTTTGACTTACCCTTTTTTAGGTTTGAGAGGATTTATTGAACTTTCTTCAAATCAAGTTTTACTCATTCTAGCTCAGCATCCTTTTTGGTGAGGGACGACTCCAATCGGACAATTATGTTCAGTTGGTCATCCTTTTTCCTGAATCAGTTTCTCCACTAATCGAAGAATTCTTAGCACTCTAAGAAATCTTCTCCGCAATAGAACGGAGTCGATTGTAGAGCGGTAAGCTTTTTCGAGTCGTGTCTCTCGAGAATAGATATAATCGGCGGTCGGTATTTTTACTTACTCTCTTGCTAATCAAGATTACACTAATCTACTCCTAAGAAAGCATTAAGTCATTGAGTGGGTGTTGAGTTTTAAGCTAAAGCATGAGTTTAAAAGGAGACTTTAATTAAAAATGATTGAGTTTAGAGTGTTCGGTTCGTCTCCACGATCAATCGGTTTTTTCCGAGCACTTAATCCACAATTCGGGGTTGTCAATCCCAAATGTCGATCAAGTATTGGGGTCGTCAATCCCAATTATCGACAAGATCCGATTAAAAGAGAATTCATGGAGGGAAAATCAAAGCTTTTGAAATTGAAAGTGGACAAAAGCATTAAATTGGAGGAAAGTCAAATCACCAAAGAGGAAAGCTTCATACATCTTTTAAGGACTAAGAGCATGTTTAAACTAATGAGGTAAAAAGCTTCAAACCAACATCCATGGAGTTTTGAAAGAAAACAAAGGCAAGAGGAATTGAATTGCAAGAACAACAAGACAAACTAAATATAACAACATACCCTAAGCAAATTCAACTAAAAAACACAACACAACAACATGAACAATAAATCAATAACTAAGCATAAAAGTAAAGGGAAAGAAAACTACCAATTTCATTGAACACCAAAAGCTTCAAATCCAAATTACAAGCACCACAAATGAAGGAGGTGTCACTCACTCCAACACTTGCTTAAGAGCAACTAACTAACTAAGCTAAACTAGATTAACCACTAAGCTAGCTAAAACTACACTAAACTAGGGTTTATAAGCTAGGGTTTTGAAAATAAAGAGTAAAGACTTGGAGGAAATGGAGTAAGTCCCAAATTCCACCAAAGAAGGGTTTTGGATAAGATTTAGAGCTGGTCCTATATATACAAAAGCACAGGGGCAAAAATGTCAAAATGGACCAAAATCACGAGTTGAACTGCGTGTCAGTCGATCGACTGAGGAGCAGTTGATCGACTGGCAGTCGATCAACTAAGGGTCAGTCGATCGAATGCTTCGCTCAAAATTCCCAAACTCACTGGATTTCAGTCGATTTCACCCTTCTAGTCGACCCACCTGTCGATCGACTGGCTCGTCTACTCCGGCTCAGTTTTCTCATTTCGCTCTAAACGTCTGTCGGTTGTCGCTCCTCGATCATGCTGTGTTTTCCTGCTTTGCCCGTTCCAATCCGAGTCGAATGGGATGCTCCGAGCGTGCGCGGGACCGCTTGGTCATCCTATGGCCAAAAATACGAAAAGGGGTGAAAATGTACGAAAAATGACTAAAAACCGCACAAAGGCTATAGAAACCTAAAATTAACTAAGTAGGCCAAAATGACTCATAAAACCCGTAAATGCAAGCAAAACACACGCGAATGCGACAAAAAATGGTAACAAAAAAGTACAAATCAACCACCCCACACTTAGAATGATTGTTTGTCCTCAAGCAATACTAATCTAGAATTACAAAACTACCCCCGGGTGATCCTAAACTAGTGCACAAATCCCAATTTCGAGACGTCGTGTGTTACAATGCTCGTTATCTCGGCCAAAAGGACGACAAAGATGTCTTGACAAAGAAAGTCTAGATCGACTCCCGAAACCTAAAAGTACTAGGTAACCCTCCAAGTCGGTCCCCTCGTCCTTGCCCCGGCTAAGGTCTATCCACGGTCGAACCATTAATCGGCTCCCTATTAGCCCCAATCGTCTACAACTCTCTTTAACAAACAAAATCTAAAAAGAAAGAAAAAAGAGGAAACGTGCAAGAGTTGCACGTTTTATTACCTAATAACTACAAGGATTTATAACTTATCCTTGTTTATTCATCATCATTTTTTCTTTCTTTCAAGGAGAAAATGTACTAAAGTACAAGTTACATACAAAGAGAAATCAATGTCTACGATCACTTTTTGCTACTAGCAACTTACAATGTTTTCGATCAAGCGTGTGGAGCAATTGACGACTCCAAAACACAAAAAAAAAAATCCTATAGAGAGCGTTAGACGACATGGCTAGTTGAGGCACTAGTTCTATATTGAGCACAAGGATAGCACAAAGCTAAAGCCGAACAAAGTTCCCAACGAGTTAAGCCACCTAAGTCCACTACATCAGATCGACAATCTAAATTTCCTAAGAAATTCATCAAAACCGCGTCACTTCGCCAAGGATCCAAGCAAAAATAACACACACGCTACTCAAATTAACACAAGCAAGCATGCATCAACTTACAAATCCTAAGACGAACCCTAACCACCACCCCACACTTAAGACCTAGCAATGTCCTCATTGCATATTAAGCTAGAAAAATGCGGTAAAAAGTGTAAGGGATAAGGAAATGCCCCTATCTCCGAGCTTGTGTGACGTGGTCATGCATAAGTCCTCACTGGGAGTCGAGACAAGCAACCTACAAGAAATGAACAAACGGGGGGTTGCAAAAATAAAATATGAATAAAATGTTTTTTTATTATATTCTATTTTTTTGGATTTTCTCTTTTTTTTTCTTTTTTTTACAAATTGGGTTGCCTCCCAATAAGCGCTACTTTAACGTCTATAGCTCGACGGTTTATACAAATGACACTATCCGGGATCCAAGAAGAGGTGGCGATCGTGCCACGCCTTGATGTTCTCGAGTAGACACACCGGGTGACAAAGATCACCAAGGCGGGCAAGTCGAGCAAGCCGGTAGGTCAAAGCAACAAAAGAGCGGGCTTGCTTCGGGGGTTGGAAGAGGGAGTAGTCGTCCACCCAAACGTGATCATCCCAAAATGGGTCGACGTACTCCTTCGTCTCCCCGACCGTAATCTCATCTCTCTCGACTTTAGAAGTAGTCGTAGTCGGGCACGAGAGAGTAGGATCCAACACATCCCTCACTACCTCTTCCACCTCCACTTGGTCAAGTAGCAACAAAGCATCGGGTGGCGGCAAAAGAGGCTCGATTAACTCCACATCCTTCAAAACTGGCACAACTTCCTCATCCTGACCAAAAGAAAGTAGGCTCGACATTCCAAGTGCCGTTGGGGACCCCAAAAGTGGCTCCCCCTCAATTTCCACTACAACGTCTTAAATAAGCACGAGAGGGGTAACGCCAACCTCTGACTCTTTCTCCTCACCTTCTAACTCCACCTCCTTGCACCCCTCTTTCACAAGACCGTCAAAAGTTGCATTGCCAACAACGACGGTGGGATCCACCACATCGAAGATGGGCATCTCGTCAAGACACGGTCTTTTAAGCTCATCTACTTCATTGGCAATTTGCTCTACTTGAGTCTCCATGCGAGCAAGGCATTCATCCAATTGTCGAATCACCTCCACGAGCTCGGATGAGAGAGGCTCAAAGTCCGGGAGTTGGGGTATAGACGAATCTTGAAAAAGTGAGGTGTAAGGGTCGTCGTTCGGAGTATACGAACTCCAGGTGGGTAGGTCGTAAAAGTCGTAGTGAATCATGAATTTGGGGAGCATACGAGTCAAAGCTCGGGTAAGAAGGCGGGGCGAGTTGAGCATATGGATCGTCAAAACCCGGATCATAAGAATCACGAGTCGGTGCATACGGATCCATGCTCGGGTTGTGGGGATACGAAATCGGTGGAGAATAAGAAGGGCTTGGGCCGAAATAATAAAAAGAGGGGGCCCATTCTTCACCAATCGAAGCGTACGGGTCATCATAAGTCGAGGGGACTCGATAGATTGGGGGAGTGGTGTACGGATTTGGATAATCGGGAGTTTGGATGTAAGGGTTTGGATATTTGGGAGTTTGGATATCAGGGTCGTCGTATGGCAAACTAGCTCGGTAGTTTACCATCCTCGACCATATCAATCGAGTGGCGGAGGCATCCTTTGATTGTCGTGAGTGTAGGCGGGCGGCATCGGGCACCCCAAATGAGTACCTTGCAAACACAACACTCAACAAAGGATTACGAGCATCGAAAGTAAAACAACAATTTAATCTAACTAACTAAGATAATAAGAGAAATAATTAAAAACACCTTTTGCCTTAATATATCCCCGGCAACGGCGCCAAAATTTGATCGAAGAGTTCTTAGCACTCTAAGAAATCTTCTCCGCAATAGAACGGAGTCGATTGTAGAGCGGTAAGCTTTTCCGAGTCGTGTCTCTCGAGAATAGATATAATCGGCGGTCGGTATTTTTACTTACTCTCTTGCTAATCAAGATTACACTAATCCACTCCTAAGAAAGCATTAAGTCATTAAGTGGGTGTTGAGTTTTAAGCTAAAGCTTGAGTTTAAAAGGAGACTTTAATTAAAATAATTGGGTTTAGAGTGTTCGGTTCGCCTCCACGATCAATCGGTTTTTGCCGAGCACTTAATCCACAATTCGGGGTTGTCAATCCCAAATGTCGATCAAGTATTGGGTTCGTCAATCCCAATTATCGACAAGATCCAATTAATGGTTCTAAACAAACCTAAACCCCATACCCGTAATTACTAAACTAATTGCATCAAATTAAGCTTACAATTAAAAGAGAATTCATGGAGGGAAAATCAAAGCTTTTGAAATTGAAAGTGGACAAAAGCATTAAATTGGAGAAAGTCAAATCACCAAAGAGGAAAGCTTCATACATCTTTTAAGGACTAAGAGCATATTTAGACTAAAGAGGTAAAAAGCTTCAAACCAACATCCATGGATTTTGAAAGAAAACAAAGGAAAGAGGAATTGAATTGCAAGAAAAACAAGACAAACTAAATCTAACAACATACCCTAAGCAAATTCAACTAACAAACAAAACACAACAACATGAACAATAAATCAATAACTAAGTATAAAAGTAAAGGGAAAGAAAACTACCAATTTCATTGAACACCAAAAGCTTCAAATCCAAATTACAAGCATCAAAAATGAATGAGGTGTCACTCACTCCAACACTTGCTTAAGAGCAACTAACTAACAACTAACTAACTAAGCTAAACTAGATTAACCACTAAGCTAGCTAAAACTACACTAAACTAGGGTTTATAAGCTAGGGTTTTGAAAAGAAAGAGTAAAGGCTTAGAGGAAATGGAGCAAACCCCAAATTCCACCAAGGAAGGGTTCTTGGATAAGGTTGAGAGATGGTTCTATATATACAAAAATGCAGGGGCAAAAACATCAAAATGGACCAAAATCACGAGCTGGACTGCGTCTCAGTCGATCGACTGAGGAGCAATCGATCAACTAAGGGTTAGTCGATCGACTAAGGGTCAGTCGATCGACTGCTTAGCCCAAAATTCCCAAACTCATTGTATTTAAGTCGATTTCACCCTTCCAGTCGACCCACCTATCGATCGAATGCCAGTCGATCGACTGGTTGTCAGTCGATCGACTGGCTCGGCTGCTCCGGCTCGGTTTTCTCGTTTCTCTCTAAACGTCTATCGGTTGTCGCCCCTCATTCACGCTGTGTTTTCTTGCTTTGTCCGTTCCAATCTGAGTCGAATGGGATGCTCTGAGCGTGCGCGGGACTGCTTGGTCACCCTACGGCCAAAAATACGAAAAAGGGTAAAAATGTACGAAAAACGATTAAAAACCGCAAAAGGTTATAAAAACCTAAAACTAACAAAGTAGGCCAAAATGACTCATAAAATCCGTAAATGCAAGCAAAACACATGCGAATGCGACACAAAACAGTAACAGAAAAAGTGTACAAAAAAGTACAAATCATCCACCTCGATCATAAGATCACTGACTTTGAGTACTTGTTTTCCCCAACTAACAAATAATTGCTTATGTTCAATGCTCAGCTTCTCGTACTCGTCAAGAGATTCATCAACCTCTGCATCCATAGCATCCTTAAAAAATAAGGATCAGTAAACTTAGTACGTCAAGTAACCCGCTCTAGATGCCAATTGTTTATTCGTAGGACCCATGGTTTTGAAATAAGTATCAGTAATATGATGTTGCTTTCAATGTT
The DNA here is from genome assembly GCA_014905375.1 of Phtheirospermum japonicum. Taxonomy (NCBI): domain Eukaryota; kingdom Viridiplantae; phylum Streptophyta; class Magnoliopsida; order Lamiales; family Orobanchaceae; genus Phtheirospermum; species Phtheirospermum japonicum. The sequence continues at coordinate 983,836 of BMAC01000309.1, forward strand.
TCAATCACCAAAACTAACATCAAATAGTTCCAGAGTAATAAACAACAGTTTTAGAAAATAGATGTTAAGAACGATGTTAACAACATCAAAAGTAACATCACACAAAGTTAAAAACGTGCAGCGGAATTATATAAAAAACAGTTTGAACATAGCAATTTAAATCCCGTTCACAAGTAAAAGTACTTGTGAACTTGAGTGTACAAACCCGAAAATTATATTACTTTTCTTTGTTCAAGATCAATACAAAAATATAAAGTAATATATGAAAAATACTAGTATTAACACTTGATGTTAGTTTATCAACTGTCAATTAGTTTATCAATTATTCCATCTTCACACCTATCCCTATATAAACCGGGTATTCCATTCCCATCGGGACAGTAGCGGATAGGTGACCATTTTGACATTTTATTGTCAGCCCTGATCCTATATATCATTTAACAGGTTAGCGAGAGTTTTACATAATTTAAAGTTGATTAATTTTCAAATAATTACAACATACTTAGGATGAGAATCGAGAAGACCTGTAACAGTAGATATAGTTTATGCTATAGTTGATAAATATACTACTTTTTTCTCTAAATAAAAAGAATTTTATTTATTTTATTGTTTTTGTTTGCTATTCTATCTGAGAAAGCTTCCCAGATCTATAAAAACAGGAATTTCATAGCTTGAAAAACCGACTTTTGCAGCCTAGATATTCCTCGCACTTTCTATTAAATTCCATATTAGATACAATGATTACTTTCTTATAAGCTATACAATAATTGTTGGGCAACACTCTTCTTAGGTCGGACTAACGTATCATCCGTTAGGCCAAAATTTTATATCAATACATTATAGTGCAAAAATCAATATATTATAATAAAAAACCAATACATCTACTACAAAAGCATTACAGTACAATAACCAATACATCATAGCACGGGTCAGAGATTTATGAAAAACTAATACTTTACAGTACAAAAACCAATACATCACAGTACAAAAACTAATACACTACAGTACCGGGTCAGATGGCCTAACGGGTCATGACCCGTGAATCGGGCCTAACACAAGTTTTTGCCATAATTTTTTTATCTACGGTGGTGCATGTAGACAGTTTATTAGGTGCTAGGTGCACCCTGTATTACGTGATGATACATAATAGTTATACGTGATGATATGTGATAAAAATTTAGAATTTATGGTATACTTTTTCATTTTAGGGTTTAGTTTTATATTTTAGGGTTAGGTTTTTCATTTTTAGGGTTTAATATTTCATTTTAAGGTTTAGTTTTTTATTTTTCTTATTTAATTTCTATTTTAGGTCCCGACAAAAATCTATCATTCTACCAGTTATATGTAATGATATGTGTCAGTTATATGTGATTATATGTTCCTGTTCTATGTGATAGTATATGATAAAAACTTAGAATTTAGAGTTTAATATTCAATTTTAGGGCTTAATTTTTCATTTTAGGATTAATTTTCTAATTTTAGGGTTAATTTTTTGTTTTCGATTTTAAGATTTTAAATTTTAGGTTTAGAATTTCAATTATTTGTGATGATATGTATCAGTTATATGTGATGAAATGTATCAATTATATGTGATGATAATTAAATTACTGGGTGCACCTTGCAAGGTGCACCAGGGTCCATGGTATACTCTCTCATGCATATAAGTGTACCTAATCTTCAATTTAATATTTATAAAAAAAATACTAATTTAACAATCATTTATTATGAGTCATTATACCGTGTGCTTGGGTGCACCTAATTTATCATCACATATAATTTATCATCGCATAAAATTGACATGTATTATCACATATAATTGATACATCCATCAAAAATAATTTAAATTCTAAATCTAAAATGTAAAATCTTAAAATAAAAAAAAATAAACCTAAAATGAAAAACTACACCCTAAAAATGGAAAACTAAACCTTAAGATAAAAAATTAAACCGCGAAATTTAATATTAAACTCTAAACCCAAAGTTTCTATCATATATCATAACATATAATTAAAACATATAATCACATATAACTAACACATATCATCACATATAACTGACAGAATGATAGATTTTTGGCGGGACTCTAAAATGGAAAATTAAATAAAGAAAATGAAAAACTAAATCATAGAATGGAAAATCAAACCCTAAAAATGAAAAATCAAACCGTAAAATGTAAAACTAAACCCTAAACTCTAAATCTTTATCACATATTATTACGTATAACTGTCATATATCATCACATATAACTGAATGATAATAGGTTTTTACAGGGTGCACCTAGCAAGGTGCACACAGGTGCATGTAATAAATTGTCGTTTATTATAAGAGATTTATTAAAATAAACAATTTAACTATTATACTCTTAACTCATACCTTATACTGATGTCTAATCATTATTTATTAATTATTATTTTTTATTTAAAATCATTTATATTTAATGTTTAGATTAAATTTGTTAATAATTTTATTTGCATGCTTATAAAAACTCAAATGTTAGCATATGTTCAAGTAGTGTTCAAATTCTATTAATTATTTATTATTATTAAATATTTTTATGTTTAATATTTAGATTAAGTTTGTTAATAAATTTAAGTTGTATACTTTGAAGTTTTCAAAATATGCCATAGTTTCAATCCACGTATATCGGTATCCAATCAATATATTAATTATTATTATAATAATTTTATATACTTTTATATTTAGATTGAATTCGTTAATAATATTTGGTTACATAGTTAGATTATTGTAAATAACTCATAATTTACTTATATTTTATATTTAAAATTCTAAGAATAAAATATTTCAACTTTAATTATAAATACAACTTATTTAGATAATTTTCATAATTAATCTTTTTGTAATTAATATTATCTTATAAGTAATTTATCTTTTAATTAAAATAATTATTTATGTTTTCTTCTCTAATTTTATATGACTTTTTATATTTCAATTAAAAAAAATTAAATTAGGCAAAATATAATTAAACAAAATATTGAATTAGACAAAATATATTACGTATAAAGACTAAAGGTAGGCAAAATATTATAAAAAAATATATTAAATTTAGTGGATATTAAAATTTCTATATTTTAATAAGTTTCAAACCTCCTAAACTAGTCAAATAAGCATACGAACTATCAAGAAATTACACGGATCCTGAAACTTACTTGGCAGACTCTTAGGATAGGGATATTGCGTATATTAGCATTAGGATTGCTCTTTTTTTATTTTTATATTTGTATACATATTGTTTGAAAGTCTTTATTATTATTTTGTTATACTTTATTATTATTATTGTTATAGGTTTATCATGATAGAAAAGTTAGTATATTATTAAGACCATGATTACTACTTTATTAAATTGGCAAAATATAATTAAAAGAAAATAAATATAATAAATTAAGGTATTAAATTAGATATATGTTGGGCTCGTATAGCAGCCTTTTTTATTAGCCTAACAAAGCATGTAAAGCAGTCATATAGGTAAGGAGAATTTTACATTGGGTGATGTATGTTTTGTTCGTTGGTTATGTATATTTTTTGTGGTGGATATTGATGTTACGTGTGATTAATAAGATTGTAGTACATTCATTTTAATTTGGGAGAACTCGTAATTGTATTTTATGTATGATGAATAGATGTCTTATGTGATGAATATATGCATTTTGACCGCACGTCGTTACACGGTAAAATTTAAATTTAATAATTTTCCTTGACTTTCCTCCACTAACTAGAAGAAGAGGTAATCAAGGGTCGATTCCATGAGGAGTGTGAATTAATTTGTGATATTCTTAACTAATTAAACTAAATTGGGATAGAAGATGATGAACTAACTAATGGGAACTAAATAACTAAATAAATAAGAGAGAGAATAAAATAAACCAAACAAAACACGTAAGAGAATTAATATAAAAATAATAATAATGAGAAAATTCCAGTCCAAGTTCGGTTTCCACCCTCGATTGATTCATCTAACCAATTGTAATATTATAATTCACTTTTCATATGAAACTACTAACCCTGAGTAAAAATAAGATGTGCTACCCGAATTTGCCCTCACCGAATATTTAATAAAAATAGGCTCTTCAATTAAACATAATTAATGAACAACCTATAATAAGCTCTCTAGATTTAATCCAATAACAGCATTAGAAACTAGGCAAATAGGTTAGTCTAAGTAATAAACTCATAAGCTCGGTTTATTTAACTTATGTTGTGTTATCCCTAATGATGCGCTACCATTAGTTGCTACAATGAAACAGAAACCATGACAATTACACGGGAAACAACCTTATTTATAGCAATTGACAACCAACCCCTAATCTAGGCGATCAATCAAAATTAGAAATTAAGTAATCATGTCATGTAAATAGAATAACGCAAACAATCTCATATGAAAAATGAATCAAATATTACGGGAATTGATTAGAACATAATCTCACGAAGGTTTCAACGTGACACGGACTGGAATAATTAAACTACTCACTCATGGTGTTCATGAATTAATAAAAGAAAAATAGATAAACAAACATGAGTTCTTGAATAAGAAGGGGAAAGAGGATTAGATCTTGAATCTTCAATCTCTAGATGGATAGATGAATCGAAACTCTTCTTGATGCCTTACAACCCTTGGAATCTGCTCAAAAACTCATTTTTTTTTGAATTATGGACTCATATATATAAGTTTACAAGTAATTAGACTGCAGATTTCCTTCCAAAAATAGCCTTCTAGCGTCGGCGTCAACATGGCATCGATCAACGGGATCGATCGATGGGTTTTCCATAATTGCATTGGCCATGTTTGTCGATCTACGGGGCACAATCAACGCAGACAGAGAGTTCCGTAGATGGGTGGTCGATCGACAGGGTGTACACTACTGCAGAAACCCTTTTTAACGGCGGTTTTT
>BMAC01000309.1:1001667-1032914 GCA_014905375.1 Phtheirospermum japonicum
CTGTTAAGTAGTGTGCACAGAACTTGTTAAAGAATAAATTTTTTGAGTGAAATTAATAATTCATTACTTCAACTTAAATAAAATAAAAAAAAAATAAGAAAATGTATACCTATGAGAAAGCTGAAACTTTCCCATTTGGTAAGGTGTGAGAAGTGGGATTTTTTTGCTGCTTTTCATCACATTTGATTTCCATTGGCAAACAACAATTATTGGCTTCACCGTTTGTACTTTGAAAAAATGTTGTTGTATAATATAAGTCCATAATGAAATTTTAGCATGAGGCAGGAATTAGAAACGTACAAAGGATTGGTGGGTTGTTAAAAAAAAGATGGTGGGTAGCTATCGAGGATTGGTGGTTGCTATCGAAAAATGCCCGCAGCAATAATGGAGTTGTGTCTTTATGTGGCAATATTTAAGTAAAGGGGGAACATTTTACTATAAGGAAAATAATTAAGGATATTAGCCCCAATTCTACTGTATTATTGAAAAAACTTAATTTTATCCCATAAACTTGATGACCATTGGACTTGAGTGTAATATCTTATCTCTTGAACCTTTGATTTGAACTTAATGTTTGGTCAAAAATGCCCCTTGTTTTTAACAAGGCAAATTTTTATCTCCAACTGATGATCATACCATCTTTCTTAGTCCTCTTCACCAATGCAAACACAATGAAAGGGATTGCAAAGACAAGGTTAACCAAAATAAAACAACAACAACAACAACAACAACAACAACAACAACAACAAATAACAACAATAATAATAATAATAATAATAATATAATAATAATAATTAAAACCACACGCATAGACGCCAAAACGCTGGCACGTTTCATCACCCCGATCAAATAAATTCTAAGCCCTCTACCATCCTTTTCAACAACAGAAAGAGCCCATTATTCTTATAAGGTTAGTCGATTACATAGCACAATGGTCGACAAAAATAATGATAAAATGAAGGCTTAATTTCCAGTTTAAATATACCCACACAGAATTGAGTGTTTTGAGAAATTAAAAAGAAATCAAAATATTAAGAAGTCAAATATTAGTGTAGTTTTTGATTTATTAACATGATGTTAATTTTTTGATAACTTCAAAATGAAGTCCAGTGGAAATTGAAGGATTACAAGAAAGTGTCCTTGAGGTTCAGTCTAATTACAAAAAGTCCCTACTATCTTTTCTAATTGTATAAACACCCTAGATATTTGTTTTGTAACTTACAGGAATGAGTTATTACCCACTAAAATACATGTATTGGGTAAAGAGACTGATGATTATCACATAAAGGTTAATAAGCCGCCGTTAAGTCCTGTTTCTGTAGTAGTGGCAATCGATGGAGATAGAGAGTTCCGTCGACCATTCGTCGACAGGTTGGTCGATCACGTGTGTGGCTCCAGTGCGTTGATGCTTGCGTCGACCGATGAGTATGCTGCTTCACTTTTTCTTCTTCGAAATCAATCCACGAACCATCCGACGATCATTTTCACACCGATCGAGCACAAAATGCTGCAAATTAAGTGAAAAGCATGCAATTGGTGCTCGTCTATTCTCAAAAAAAATATATACGAAAAATGAATAGATATGTCAATATGAAATGCATAAAACTATATTTTTAAACCATTAATTACCACACAATTTATCGCCTATCAAATTCCCCCAAACTTAAACCATTGCTTGTCCTCAAGCAATTTAGAAGTAAAGCACAAAAATACATAAGGAACATAACACCAAGGAAATTAAATAGTCAATTGCTCAGGACCTCACACTTTCGCACTAGTAAGTCACTCAAATTGGTCAAAAGAACTCATCCGGACTCTAGGCACCCTTATATTTCTATAAATCTCAAGCGTTTCATGTATCGACTAAAGCGACCCCAGTAGATTGGCAACCGCTTTTCATATACGCCACATCAATGTACTATGGTGCCCCCTCGTTACTCGATGGTTTGGGTACTATCCATTGTTGTTTGAGATCAAATATCTCATCCACCCATTTATTTATTCATTCTATTTTTTTATTGAGGCTAGCAGCTCCCCACTGCCGTTCTTGAGTTGATAATTAGGATCAGGCGCTGAGCAGGTGGATCGTATTAGTTGAATTTGATTTGACGAGCTTCACCTTAGATTTATTGAAATTGATATTAGGATGCACCATCTGAATATAAGTATATGCACCTCAATCATTTTCTTTTTTTTATTTTTCGACTACGCCCTGCTGGTATTTCTCCAACCGGATATGAACAACTTCTGTTTCAACTAACGAGATATTCTCACACAACCGCTAATTTCAAAGCCTTACACACACTCGTATTGAGTACGGCAACCACGATGAAACCTCGATAACGCAAACAAGCCAGAATTGACGCCCCACAAATGAATCACAAAAGTACTAACAATCATGCTCTTGATCCCTAAATCAAATGATGCCTAAAGACTTTAACCGAAACATAACATAATTCACGCAATCAATGCAAGTAAGTACCTTTAAAATTATAAATCAACTCTCGAATCATCATAGTAAATAGACGATTAACCATTCTGTTATGCTACTCTCTTCTCTTTTTTTTTTTTTTCTAACTAAACAACATTCATGAGCAAAGATTTCGGCACCAATTATATCATAGACCATTAATTCCCCTCCTCCCCTCCCAAAAAAAAAAACTAAACCCTTGCTTGTCCTAAAGCAAGTATAAAATAATAACAATCATGAGCAAGGAGTAGGAATAGAAATCACCCGAGTAAATGGCAGGTAGGTCCCGGTGATGAACAATCACGACGGATTTCTCCACAAAAAAAAAAAAGAAGAAGCCCAAACATCCAAATACTTCAACAAATCCATTCTCCCCCTTCAACTGTGAGATAGAAAGAAAGAAGGAAAACAAAGATAAAATTGAAAATAAAAACAATGTAAACATTGGGTTGCCTCTTAACAAACGCCTTTTTTTAGAGTCGTTGGCTCGCCTTCGTACGCCCTTGTTTAAGTTGAAGGTGTTTCTTCCAGCTCCATCCATTCTTCGTTGAATGTGTGAAACCCTTCATAATACGGCTTGATTTGGTGTCCATTCACCTTGAAGGTTTTGCTCGTCTTAGGGCTATAAATCTCTACTGCACCATGTGGAAATACACGAGTGATGACAAACGGCCCAACCCACTGGGAACGCAACTTCCCGGGAAATAACTTGAGGCGAGAATTAAAAAGTAGCACTTTCTCGGCCTTGGCAAAAAAATTTCTCGAAATTTTCAGGTCATGGAAGGCCTTTGTCTTTTCTTTCTAAATCAAGGAGTATTCAGACGCTTTATTCCTAATCTCCTCGAGTTCTTTCAGCTGCAATTTTCAATGTACCCAGCTTCATCATATTCATAACTGAACTGCTGCACCGCCCAAAATGCCTATGCTGAAGTTCGCACATTGTTACATGGTAAAATTTAAATTTAATATTTTTCCGTGACTTTGATCCACTAACTAGTAGAAGAGTTAAGCAAGGGTCGATCCCATGAGGAGTGTGGATTAGTTTTTTATTATTCTTCACTAATTAAACTAATAAATTTGGGTAGAAGATGATGAACTAACTAATGTGAACTAAATAACTAAATAAATAAGAGAGAGAATAAAATAGACAAAACAACACACGTAAGAGAATTAATACGAAACTAATAATAATTAGAAAACTCCAGTCCAAGTTCGGTTTCCACCCATGATTGATTCATCTAACCAATTGTAATATTATAATTTACTTTTCATATGAAACACTACAAGAAATTTGATGTTCGATGACGATACGTTTCGTCACTAAAAGTCTATTTTTTCGTCACTGAAGAGAAACAGTGACGAAAATTGAGCGTCACAGCGGTTGTCATAGTATTGCTGTCACCATTGGTGAAAGTGACAATTTTTTTCACGCGCGTCGGCTGGCAGGAGCGTCGACATCGACGCTTCAGCAGCTAGCGTCGGCAGTGCGTCGACCTTGGTGCGTCGACATCGACGCTTCAGAACATAGCGTCGGCTGAGCGTCGACTGACGCAGTCATGACTCGCTGACATAGCTCACGTCGACGGAGCGTCGACGGTCGCGTCAGTCGATGCGACTGAGCGTCGGTCTCCATTCCTCGATCGTTTGCTACTCGTTTCACCGGAAAGCTTGTTCCTCTACTCTTGAACATCGAACTTCGTCTTTTATGCGCTAAACTCTTCCGGTTACTTAGCTGTAAGGTGAAAACCAACGAAACATCACCTAATTGCATCAATTAAGATCAAAATGCGGTAAAATAAGTTGGAATTATAAAATTACAGAATTATGCTTAAATCATCCAACTTATACCAAAAACAAATATAAAAACGAACTAAAAAGCTAATAAAAATAAGGACAAATCTACTCTAATCAACTACCCCACGCTTTATTGGTTTGTTCGTCCTCGAACAAACGATAATTTCAAAGTATAACTAGAATAAAAATAAGTTCAAGCTAATAGTCGTGCTATGCTACATACGTAATTTTGAGAATAAAGGTACAAGTCACGCAACGTCAAATACTTGACCATTATTACATTGTCGCTTCAAAATAAAATCATGCCTCCTCATGAAGGATAATATATATAAGTACGCTCAAAAGCACTCAAGTATTGTCTGCATGGGACGTGTATACACTCAAATCATATAATTACATGTACAGTAAATAAGCACAGAAAATCAATCTCTTTTTAATCGCAAATTAAGTGTGCTGTCAAAACTAAGAATCAGAAAAGGTCTTTACGGGTTGTAATGTAAGGCTCTTTGGACGGGTGTGGAATATATAAGTCGTGTGGCTAAATAACTCACCCAACCTAATCTAATCACGAAGCAATACTTCACCTCGTTCAATAATAAAAATCCTCACTTAACTCTCATAACGTAGCCTTTCAAACATAGGATATTCCTCAACTCGCAAAATGTAAAACCGACTGAAAGCTCAAACCACTTAATCACAACTCTTTTGCCTTTTAAACATAAGGCTTCATAAAATAAACATTTAAACTCAAGCCTTTACAAGCGCGTAGGCAATTAATCAACATATCCACCATCCTATCTTTTTTTTTATTCCCCCTTTATTATTATTATTTTTTTATGGGGTATTAATTTTTTATTTTTCGGATGGTGGTCCTAAATTACAAAAATAATAAATTCCTAATAAAAATTTCCAAGACTCAAATAACCAATAAAAATACGAACTCCTACCCCATGCTTTATTGGGTTGTAGGGGTCATCTCAACAACACTCCTGGCTATAGGCATGGATATTTGGCTATGATTGGCTCATTCGGAATTTATAGTGGCTAAAAATATATGGATATGGCCGGAATAAGGTTTTATATGTGCCTTAACTTCATTTTCAAAGTCGACTACACACAGCAGTTTCAAAGAGATATCAAAACTGTAACTCGTTCATGTACATGCAATGATGATAATCACTCAGGCTACTCACTGACTTTTTGGCATGAAAATTTTTGAATTGACGCTGTTTTTAAGGTTTTGTGACATCAATTGCGTACAAGTACCGTTTACAATATATAAATAATAATTTTGAAAAATTATGCACTTGTACACGCTCAAAGACGAAAACAAATAATCATCCTTAGTCAACTTCAACAGGCAAGCCATACAAACACAATTAAGCGTAGAAATAGCAATTAATCACGGTTAAGCATATAATTATTACAGGCCAAGTATCAAATAAAATTACACAATTAATCAATACAAATCATACTCGACCACCCCCTCTCTAAAAATCTGGGCAATCTCCGGATTGCCACAAAATACATCAAAAATAAATCAAAAAGAGGAGGGAAAAGGAAAACATTCCTGAAATAATAGTAGTCGAGCCTCTAGTCGTGAATTGTGTAATTGGCCACTTCTTCAATGTTCGTGATATGAATCGCCCTAAAAGAAAATAAAACATACGAAAACAAAGAAAATAACAATATTTTTGGATTTTATATATATTTTTTTATATTTTTATAAAAATGAAAATAATGATAAAAGACTTAGAACTCGCGGGACTCATCATCCTCGGGGTTCTTGTCGACATCCATGCTTGGTGTGGGGTACGCCGCCTCAAAACGCTCCTCGAGCTTCGCAATGCGAGCTCGCATCTTCTTCAAGCTCTTCCGGTTCTTGTCGTGGTTCGCATCCATCTTCTCGTCGATAATTTGGAGCTTATCGAACATTTTCACTTGAAATGCTCGGTTCTCCTCGAAAAATTGCCCCCAATCGGGACTCGGGCCCGATGTAGAACGGCGGGCTTGCTCCATATCCTCGTCGCCATCATCGTCTTCGTCATTTAGTCGAGACGAAGATCCTCCTCTAGTCGACGACCTCACTCGGGGTGCCGGCGCACGCGCGAGTGGTAGTGAAGAGGTCCCAAGTGGGCTAAGTCCGCTTCCAGAAGGATCGAACCCAAAGTGATGGGCGAGGCCGGTAATGTAAGGCGCAAACGAGAGAAGTGGCGACTTGATTCCCGGAGTGCCCTTGGTGACATTGTAAAGTCCGAGCAAAATAAGTGGGTACAACCGGACTTGACGACCATCAACGAGGCATTGAAGAACATAAAGCTCGGCTTTAGTCGCTAAGTGGCCTCATTCTTGCATAGAATGATGTGCGCGAGAATCTTGTAGGCAACATAGAGGGCGTCGTCTTTAATCCTCGAGCAAGGAAACCTCTCACAATCCCCCATGTTTCCCCCGGTAATCATCCCCCAAAAAGAGGCTAAATCGAAGCCTTGAACTCCAACTGGGTGGTCCCCTACGGTTGGGAAACCGAAAATATTGCCAAAAATCTCCTCGTCGACAACCACATCATTACCTCCTAACCGACAAGAGAACGTCTCGTCGTTCCGAATCGCCAAGGTAGAGAAAAACTCGAGCATGAGTTCTCGAAAACTGGGCAAGTGCATTTGGGCAAAGTACCCACACCCGAGGCCATCTACATAACGCGAAATGTCGGTGTGGTGCTCCGACCCATTCGAGGCCTCATCCTCAATCCCTTGGACGTTCAAAGTTCGGTGCGTAGCAAATCCCCATTTTCTAATATTTTTGAACATGTCTCCTTCCTTTTTGTCGAAAATTGGGAACGGTGCGTTGTATTTCCCCGAAATATCCTTATGTTTACCCACTCGAGACATTATCAAACAATTCAAGAACGAACGGGATCGAAAGAATTTGAAAATAAAATTTCGTGCTTCCTTGGGGAATTTCGTCGAACACTTGGCGTGCGTGTTCAACCAATTAAATTCTTTGAGTAATCCTTGCACCAACAACTTCCCAACATAACAACACACAATTATAAGGTCCCAAGAAAAGATTCAAGCGAAGTACCTCGCGTAGAAATAGTCGAATTTCCGTAGAAGCGCTAGAACTGCCCGAAATTGCCCGAATATGCCTCAACCCTTGTAGCCCCTTTTTGAGAAATTGGCTTGTATGTAAAAAGTTGGAATGAATTTCTGGGTTTGTGAGTGTTATAGTGCTTGAATTCCTAGAAATTGTTGAAAAACAAATTATTGCAAAAGAGAAGGTAAAATATGATTTTAGAAGAAGAAGAAAAGTGAGAAAAAGGAGAGGGAGAAGCTGTTTTTAAGCAGTTTCTGGGTCAATCCCGCGGGTCACACTCATACGGGTCGGATCATGGGCCAAAAATACGGTTAAAAATGCAATCTGGGCTGGTCCGCGGGTCGCGTCGACGCCGCGTCAGTCGACGCGACAGAAGACGATTCTTCGGCATTTTGCGTCGACGCCGCGTCGACTGACGCGAGCAGGTGCTCGGCGTCGACGCGGGCGGATTCCTAGGCGTCTTTTCCTTCGCTCGTTCGTTCAATTCTCCTCGTCTCTCCATCTGTTCTTAAACAAATAAAAATCAAAAACAACAATTAAATAAAATAGAAATAAGGTACAAAAGGATACAAAAGCTCGGGTTGCCTCCCGAGAAGCGCAAATTTTAACGTCGATTGCTCGACGCTGTCTTGCTCGTTTATCTCCCCACGTACGGTGGATCTCCAAACTCCACCATCTTGCGATTGCCATTTCTACTTCATCCGTCATGATAAGGCTTCAATCTTTGCTTGTGAGCTTGAAAGGACGATTTGCCAATATCATCGTACAACGTGGCTACGCCGTACTCATCAAATTCTTTAATTGAGAATGGTCCGCTCCATGAAGCTCCAAAATCGGCTGGGTCGTACTTACGTTCCTTATTATACAAGACTAATTCTCCAACCTCAAATTGCAAGTTTTTGACTTCACTTGTTCGAACCTTTCTTGATTCCTTCATTTCCTTCGCCCAATCGCCTAAACACCCCTTGCCCGTGTTCTTTTTGGAAGTAAAATTTTTGCCATGGTCGAGGAAATCGTGCCTTAAACGATTTATCGGTGGTCCCGACTCTACCTCTTGCTCGAATGTGTGCGAACACTCCTCATCAAAATTGCTTCAAAATTCTGTCACTATGTCGCGTATGTCAATTCCCAACAACTCGATCAATTCTTCTCCACTTAAGTGCATATGATCATATGACTCGTACTCTTTACAAGAATTGATTAGCTCGTCCCTTCCCTTGATAGAAACTCCAGCGTCGTTTCATCGCCTAACTTACTCAAAGTCGCGATCTCTCGTAATTCGTTAACGCATGATGCAATGGGATCAATGAATGAATCTTCCTCTTGCATAATAGGAGAGGGGGTATTGTGAATATCTTTTAGAGAGAAAATCACTGTTTCGCCAAAAACGGTCATCGTCATTCTCCCCTTATGAACATCAATAAGAGTGTGGGAAGTTGCCATGAATGGTCGCCCTAATAAAATGGTGTGCTCGTTGTCCTCAGTCGGAACTTCACCAATGTCCATAACCACAAAATCAACCGGAATTACGAGCTCTCCAACTTGCACTAAAACATCTTCGACTATCCCTAACGGTCGTCGAGTCGAGCGATCGGCCAACTGTAGGCGCATTGTTGTCGGCTTGAGGGGTCCAAGATTAAAATCTCGATAAAGCGAATATGGCATTAGATTAACGCCCGCTCCAAGATCCAACATACCTACTGCTTTCTTCCCATTAGCTAGTGAAATTGTTATGCAAAAACTGCCAGGATCGCGTTCCTTAGGTGGTAATGGTTTCTTGAAAATTGCGCTAACTTCCTTCGGTAACGGAACGTATTGAGTTGTCGCCAAACGTCTCTCTCGTGAGGCAAGTTCCTTAAAAAACTTGACGTAGGCGGGCATCGTYTTGATTACTTCTAAAAGTGGYAGGTTTATATTCACATTCTTCAAGAGATTGTAYAGCTCCATGAATTTCTTGTTCTCCTTCGCTGGACGTAATCGGCTCGGAAAAGGAACAACATCCTTATACTGCATCGTTGTTTGCTTCGGTTGCGGCGGTTCATCGATGCCAGAGGTGTCGCTCAGAATTTTCCCTTGAATAGAACCAGGAACATATCTATTGGCGGCTTTATGTAGCTTGTCCACTGGATTAGAAACGGTCTCCTCATTTTGGTTCTCTATGCCATTGTCGATCTTCTTCCCACTACGAAGGACATGAATTGCTGACGCTTGCTCCGGCTGGCTTGGTAGCTTGTCTTTCTCCTTATTTGATCTAGCAATATCAGTTGCTATTTGTCCCATAGTTCTCTCCATTCTATCCATGTTTTTAGCTAGATCATGCACAATGCCGGAAAGTTGGTCTATTCCGCTCACCTTCTTTGAAAGTTCATCTATCTTTGCATTTACTTTTGTAAGCCCTTCTCTATTACTGATTGTCTCAGCCACTTGATTCTGCTGCCAAACCAACAGCTGATCGTTCGGTTGGCTTGCACTCGACGTCTGCCCTTGTGTATGAAAGTTATTTTGTACCGGTGGGATTGGTACTTGAGCATAATGCGGTGGGGAAATTGTGGATCGGGCGGTCTATGATTTGGATTGCCCGGACCCCACTTGAAAAGAGGATTGTCACGTTGTGGTGTGTACTTATTTTGATTTGAATAGCTTTGGATTGCGTTTACCTCCTCTTGCTGCTCACTGCTGTTAGGACATGCGTCTGCTAAATGCTGGAGGGATCCACACTGGTTGCAATTTGCAGCCAATTTTTGTGCAGCGGCCTTGCTAGCTCGCTCGGCTTTCCAAGCAGCTAATTTCTCGTCGAAAATCTCCTCACATTTCGCTTTAACTAACTTGCCATCGTCTAAATCGGGATCAGGGATGGAAACTTCGTTAACTCTCATCTTACGAGGCCGAGAATTGGTTTGCCTAGACTTTTCGCTCTACTTCTCTAACACTTGTCTTGCCTCGTGTGCTGTCAAATCYCCAAAATCTCCTCCCGCTGCTATCTCTACCTCTCGTTTCCCATGGTCCAATAATCCATCGAAAAAGAAATGGTTAGTCATCTCCGGAGAATAGTTGTGGTGGGGGCAAGCTTGCAAAAGTGTTTTGTAGCGCTCCCACGTTTCGTGAAATAACTCTCCCTCTAACTGCTCGAAAGTAGCAATTTGCCTCCGAAGATGCCCCGTTGTTTGGGCTGAATAATATTGGTTTAGGAACTTCTCGCTAATCATATCCCAGTCGGTTAACGAACCAGGCTCTAAGGACAGTAGCCATGACTTCGCCTTGTCCTTCAAGCTGTACGAGAAGCAAATCATCTGCACTTCTTCTTGATGGAGGCCATGAACTACGAATCGGCCMACTTCATCAACGAAATAATTTAAAAATGCCAAGGGATCTTCATGCGCATTCCCATGAAAGGTTGGGAGTAGGTTGAGTTGATGCGGTTTGATCTCGACTGCCCTTGCGGTAGGTCCAAGAACAATGGCGGACCTAAAGGGTACAACCTTTGGACGTGCCAAGTCGCGCTGTCTAAGTGCTCGATCTCCCCTTGGTTCTCGAACTTGGTCATATGCTCTCTCATAGTGGTCGTTATGCGCGTAATGGTGCTCGCGCTCGTATCCCCTTCCGAAATTGTTTTGCTCGTAACCATGTTCTTGATTTTCCAACCACTCGTTCGCGTGCCTTTGATTGTTAACATAAGCGTTTCGCTGCCAAACATCCTCATTCCTAAATGCCACGTTCTCGACGTTGTGCTGACGCAGGACATTGTCGTTCATCTCTTCGTTTTGCCTTAAATTCTCCATGTTGAGCGGGTGATTGACTATGTTGTGTTGCTGGTTAACTCCTTCGTTTCTCCTTTCATCGCATCTAGTAGAGTGTGACTTGTTCAGTTCACTACCATACCCAACTCGAATGGGGCGTGGTGGTGATCTCGGTGGTGAATCGCCGTTTCGAACTGAATGTCCTCCTAACATGATGCTGGAAACTTGATCGCAAGCAAAATCGGTTGCTGTCGAGGAATTGTCCTCGGGAATAAGAACGGGTCTTGGTCTTGGCGGATTTGAACGGTGAATGTTGTCGATGAATGGCACAAGGTCGCGTTGAAGTGGTCGCCTACCCTGCATAAACTCAACAACACGTCAACGCACCAAATGGCAAAAACCAAGTAAAGGCAAATAAAATAAAAACTTAAACAGAAAATAAAACGAAAAACATCTTTAATTCCTACTCGTTGCGTCCCCGGCAACGGCGCCAAAATTTTAACTCAAACTTTTGTGCACCCCGTTTTAATAAATATTTTAAAAGCACGTCAGTTTGCTCGCAAGTGTACGAGGTAACTGTAGGGTGATGAGTTTGACTCGAGTCGTATCTCTCGAGAAAACAACTGTTCGGTCCTTTCGATGTTTTTCTCAATTATGAATACCATACATATACATATGGGGGTTTGAATAGATGGATTCGATCATTATAAACTAAGACGATAATTAAACTAAAACTAATTAAACTAATTACTTTAATCTAGATTATCAATTACGAGCAATAATTAAACTACTAGGACTCAAGAACTAAGAATTAATAGCAACTAATCTACCATCATGAATATAATAAATTATCACTAAGCAATGTATCATATGAATCTGAGATTAACGAATAACTAAGCATAAATCAATCGCATAAATCAACTAAATTAAYCAATATCCAATAACAAGCATAAGCGATTAAGCTAATTAAACTAGTTCTAGCATTAACTAAGAATTAAACTAACAATTAAACTAGAAATTAACTACTAAAATAACTAAAAGTTTAGAGAACTCATTGGAACCAATGAAAGCAGTAAAAGGTTCCAGCTATTCCAGAGGTTGAACGTTGATCTTGGGCGTAGAATGAATCCCGAACTCTTATTCGATGATTTGGGCGTGTTGTTCTTCGATCCTTGATCTCCGTCTTCAAATCTTGTTATGAGATGTGGGATTATTGTTATTATAAGCTAAAGTACCCTAATAGGTCGTGTGTTTACGTGTATATGTGTTCCCCCATCAAAACTCGAAATATGAAGGGTTTCTATAGATACTACAAGTCTTGCCGCACAAGAAACCCTAATTTCCAAATTCTGGGCCGTCGCGTCGACGAAGCGTCGACTGACGCGAGCAGGTACTCGGCAGGATTCGGCAGACTTGGTCGGCAGTGCTCGGCAGGTGTGATCAGCAGGTGCGCGCGTCGGCTGGCAGGAGCATCGACAAGGTGCGTCGACATCGACGCTTCAGCAGCTAGCGTCGGCAGTGCGTCGACCTTGGTGCGTCGACATCGACGCTTCAGAACATAGCGTCGGCTGAGCGTCGACTGACGCAGTCATGACTCGCTGACATGGCTCGCGTCGACGGAGCGTCGACGGTCGCGTCAGTCGACGCGCTTGAGCGTCGGTCTCCGTTCCTCGATCGTTTGCTACTCGTTTCACCGGAAAGCTTGTTCCTCTACTCTTGAACATCGAACTTTGTCTTTTATGCGCTAAACTCTTCCGATTACTTAGTTGTAAGGTGAAAAACAACGAAACGTCACCTAATTGCATCAATTAAGATCAAAATGCGGTAAAATAAGTTGGAATTATAAAATTATGGAATTATGCCTAAATCATCCAGCTTATACCAAAAATAAATATAAAAACGAACTAAAAAGCTAATAAAAATAAGGATAAATCTACTCTAATCAAAGAGAGCACAAGTCGAGGGGGCGAAACAAGATACGAAAATGTGCTCATAAAATAAAACATAAAAAACTTGACAGGGATGCAAAAATACGACCTAACCTTTTATTCAAACACAACAGTTTTTTTCACCGATAACCACTTTATTCAAAACAAGGTTCAAACTGTGTCTTGGGTTGTCTGGCCATGTTTATAATCCACTAGTCTTGTTTTTGAACGAATAGTGCAAATTTATGATTCTACCACCACTTTTAATATTTTGCGGGGATTTTCGGAAAAACACTTTGAGAATTATAAAGAAGAGCCTTAGGTCATTTTTGACATAATTCGGAGGTTGAGAGATTACTAAAACAAGCGAGAGACGAGTAAGAGACGAGATTGAATGAGTTTTTAAAGAAAACCTCACACACCTTCGTAGATTTGATAGAGAAGTAGAATTTATATTTATATTTGAAGACTAAGATTTGTAAACATGACTTCTCCTCTCTTGGTTTTATCTTTTTAAAATCCTTTTGGTTTTAATTCAAGTATGAACTAAACTTCTCATGTTTTTGGATGAGAAGAACCCTGAATTTGACTTGGGCATGGATATTAGTTGATTTATATTAATTTACGCTTTTCATTCGATTTACTTGTAGTTTTACTTAATTTCCTCAAGTTGGTAATTTAAATTTATTGGTTTGAACTTGTTCTTTACTTTTAATCAAATGAGGCGAAGTACAGTAAGAACACACATAAGTAGAAGGAGTTTCGTGTAATCCTAAATATATGACGACATAAATCCTCTAGATTACAGTGGAGCCTAATAGGGAGATTTAATTGTTCACATTACTATATTGGGGGTTTTAATTAGGAATATAATCCAGTTAATCGACTTGAGATTACGATTAGATTGCTCTAAACTAGAGGTTATAATTAAACTAGAAAACTTCTACGGTCTTTGAAAGTATGAATTGGTATGTGGGTTTAGTTGTACTTAAGGTATTCAGATGATTTCTTTGGGTACAGTCACAATGTAAGTTTAATGGTAATGTACATTCAAACACGCTTTTCTCATATATTCATTCTTTAAAACAACTTTTAGATCTTAAACTTTTGTTTAATCACATATTTATTATTTTGTAATTATTTTTTGGTTAGTAGATTGTAACCACAATCATCTTTTAATTGATTAAATTATAAAAGGACAATTAGTACTAATAATCACAATCATCGTAGAAATATCCTGTTCTGTAGAGTTATGTACTACTATAAACTAGGGGTGAGTACGGTCCGATTCAGTTCGGGGATTTGAAAATCTCCAAAACCATACCATTATTTTTTTGGGTACGGTTCGGTTCGGAGAAAAGTCAAGTCAACGGTTATTTTCGGTTTTGGTACGGTTCAGTTAGGTTTTTGGATAAATCTCCATTTTATGCTCAAATTATAATCTTAAACTAAAATTACTAGATTATGGTGGATTTTAACTTTTACTTGTTAGTTGATGATTAATTAAGATACAAGATTAATAAAAATGGTATTTTACTTATTAACTATCGAATATAATGAGATTTATAGCTAATTTAATACAATTATAAATCGGTTCTAGTTTCGGTTCTCGGTTCGGTACAGGGATTTTAAGGGGATTTAAAAATCTACAGATCCGTCCCGTAAAAGAAGTTTGGGACGGTTCGGTTCGGAGATTGGTCAATGATCAACGGAGATTTTTCGATTTCGGTACGGTTCGATTCGGAATTCGGTACAGTTCGGGTATTTTCTAGTCCCGTGCTCAGCCCTACTATAAACGACCATTACACTTTTCATGACTTGTGCATCATAGATTTTTAGTCATCACGATTGTATATATTGATGTATATTATTCTCTTAGTAACTTACTTATGCTACATAGTATATCTAAATATATCCTGGGAAATGACTACGATGTCGTGAAGGCACCATGTCCCCCACACCCTGCATTTACATCGAATTGTCTACCCCACTACTTATCCCTTGAAATGATCTAATGATTATAATTAAATGAATAATGATATAGTCAAGACACCGTAGAACCTCCTTATATACTGATATATATATATATATATATATATATATATATATATATATATATATATATATTATTAATATAATGTACTTACTAGTTTTAATTGATATAATGAAGTTTTGATGTGATTTACTTATTCTTTAATATAATCAAATATTGATGTATATTTACCTTGGATATAATGTACCTAATAGTTTTACTTTATGCACATATATAGTAGAATTATATCTATCTCACTATATTTTTTGCATATATATTCCTTTCTTTTCACAAAGTCCTACCTCCAATCAAGGATACAACACAAGAGATTAGCTCAGGCCGTATCAACCTCCCCCTCTTTGAGTTGCGCTCACAGGATCAAATCCCTTTACATGCATGTTTGATGTACCAATCAATTAGATCCACTTTTCTCATATGCACAATATCAATGATATAACGACTGTAACATTATACAAAGAAGGACTAATTAACTACAGTTTTAGTTTGGCAACATTTAAGAGTTCGCAATTCTAGTGTTGCAATCATTTTGGACCTTTGGAAGTTTTGCCATCAAATAAGATTGAGATCACCTATACCCAAGTAGATTTCCCATTTCCTATCCCAACAATAAGATCTTGATATGTGGCGATACTTTACTTTAATCTCCTTCTAGCCTTAAATACGTATTTTTTTAAGACACTTTGTACACTTATTTCTTGCTCCCCAACACCATTTTAACGCCAACATTCTACTCTAGTTCTCTCATTTCCAAGTTCTCTCTTTTATTTCTAATATATAAGACAAGATTTAAGTTTTGGCTTTCGTGAAAATTCAAGTGCTCTCAATTCTCAACTCTCAAGTTTTCTTTGTACTCTATTCTTATTGTTTTATTTTTTTATTTTAATTAAAATGATAATTTTTTCTCACCCTTCGTATAGAGAAAAGAGAATTAGATGTCGTAGGCCCGGAGACTCACCTCTACGAGGTCGAAGCCATTCTTATGGATCTATTACATACCCTTTCGTCTAATATGTTATCGATAATTTTACAGAGGAATAAATTGATTAATTATATATGACACCACCTCTTAATTTGATGATGAAGCCTGACCTCTCGATGTTGATGTTTAAATGGATGATTTTGATATACATATGTAATTTATGGCCCCCGACCTAGTGCAATTATTGCCTGAATTCCTAAAAAGTCAGTGATGTTTATTGTCTGAATTCCTAAAAAGTCAGTGATGTTTATTGTCTGAATTCCTAAAAAGTCAGTGGTGTTAACGATTACGGTTCATTCTAACATGAATAATAACATCACAACAAAGTTGACATAAACGTGTCTCAGATGCAACTATAATTTGAGGTGTCATCTAGCCGCCGGTGGTGGGAGTTAAGTTACAAGTCTCTTCTTTCAATATAATGAAATAAATATTACAAAAAGTCTTGCAAAATTTGTGTCGGCTATGTCTCTTCCTTTTAATTTTAAAGATAATGAATTTTAGGAAAATCTTACTAAACTTAGTTTTAATCACGCAAGTAAAAATAATTCATTGACTACCCTTACTCGTCATATTAGAAAAGTTGTTCATGAAATTAATTTACTTTTTGTGCTCTGAAATTTTTAATTTATTGCAAATGTCTTAATGTGTTCGGATATTTAGATTGATCATTATTGACAAAATTATTATTTGGAAATTATATGTCAATAGATTGATAGTTTTAAAACTATGCAAAAATATTTGCTTGCTTTAGAGAGTTTAATTTTGAACATATTGCTGTCAATATTTTGCACAAAATAATTCATATTATTTTATTTGAATATGATTTTGTTAGTAAATCTTGTATTAATTTCACTCAATAATGTCAATGCTAATGCAGTTAGTTTAGAATCTCTCATTAGAAGTTGTAATCATTTCTTTTGGTGGTAAATTTTTTAAATTAGACAGAAATGTCATATTTTCAATTTGTGTTCAAAATGATTTAGTTACTTTGAAATATAATCGATATTATCTTTCTGAAAATCCAAACATGGTAAAAATGGGGAAAATATTGCAAAGAGAATGTTTTACATGCAAAAATAATGAATAAAGAATAATTCACTTAATGTGCCCAATCGTTGGAACGCTCTTATAAATTTTTAAGTGACTCTTAGGATTATAGAGACCCATTATGTGCTTTCTTTACTAAAGATTCTCCTGACATTGTTTTATAAGCTAATTTATTTGCGACTCTACAGATCTACTGGGATGATACATTTTGCACTTTTAAAACTTTTAATGATGCAACTTTGATTTTATCCAGTGCTTATTATCCTACTGCTTCACTTATTGTTGATCAGTGTGTTCAAATTGTACTTGTTTCTATTTTTAACTTTATTCACCCCAGTTAGAACCTTGCATTACTGAAATGTTAAGAAAATGGGTAAAGTACTTTCATATCATTTGTGATTTATTATTTGTTACTTAAATTTTAGATTTGGCTGCTCGAATAACAAATTTAGAAACTTTGCTTATAATATATTATTGCCTACCCTAACATTTGAATATTATATTCTTTACCTCTCCAATTATGTTCAAATGCAAGAAATCCTTATTTGATCGAATATGCAATAAATTCTAATGATTTTATGCTTTTACTTTTGCTTCCACTTTGGTTCTATTAGTTTCCCTATTGGTGGTAGCAGTAGCAGTAGCAGTAGTAGTAGCAGTATTAGTAGTAGTAGTAGTAGTAGTAGTTCTAGTGCTTCACATTCAGACCCTCTAAGAACTCTAGCCCCATATATTTCCTATATGTAGGAGACCAAGCGAATATGATTAAGGTCTAGTGCTAGTCCATAACAGGAATTAGAAACTTATTTAGCCATCTTTAGACAGGAGTAATATATAAAAACCATACGATACTAACAATCTATTGAAGTGATGGTCGAAAATGGAAATATATATTCATATACATTCCATGATCGATTATAATAGAGATATTCGTCATTCCTGCATCAATCATTTTCTTTAACAAGCATTTAGCACGAGAGGCAATATGTTGGATGATCGACAATCTAGCTAAATTAACTCTTATAAATCTAGAAGCTTCAATTATGGTCAATGATCGGGCAAAGCCGAATAATATAACCAAAATCATGAATGTGGAGAGTGGGAAGAATATGAGATTGTATCTGGATCAAACACTAATTGAAAAAGGGCGTTATCCACTCTCTCAGTCTCTCGTCTTCAGCACTGAGGTATGTTATAAGGTAAGTAAGAAAACTGCATGGATTTTGATTCCTTTAATATGATACATAGGCAGCTTAAATCTAGTAATTAATGTTATAATTGCTAATTTAACTTCTAATATTTGAGTTAAACTCGAGTCCATTTTTTCTTATCTAATAAATAACTTGTGAGTTGTAGCTTTGTATAATTGTAATTTTTGAAGTAATAACTTTTTGTAATTGTATTTTTAAAGTTGTATAAATTTTATTTTACCATACATATATTGTATGGTTTTACCAATGTTACAAATAGATTTTACAATTTACCACTTATCATATTTAATTATTTCATCTATCTTTTAATTTTTGAATGAATTAAAAACTAGAACAATACATAAAATTAAAATTAATTTTTTTTACTGCTAGTTTAATAATTGAACTAGTGATTACAAACTTTAAATTTAAACCAGGTAAATCGTAACTTTAACTGTTAATTACCTGGTTTGGTTATGGTTCACCATCGGTAGTTATTTTAATGGCCAGTTAAAAATATAGGCAGTCAAGCTCTTGCCCACCTTCACATATACTGACGTTGGAAAATCCGAATCAGTTGTCACTTTCTATCAGTAAAACACTAGATAGATCCCGTTTTATATAATTTGTAATTTATTTTATACTTTGGTAAATTAGGTGTATTTGTAGAAATTATGCGATTTGAATATTTTCAATAAATGAGTGTTGGGTTGGTGGGGTTGACAGTGCTGAAACCATAAATAATAGGGAATTTTTTATATTTTTCTTCTAAGTTGAGATTGATAATACTATAATGTCTCATTTTCCAACTTTGATGGGATACGATTAAGACTTAATCAAGGTATTTTTCTTCATTCGGGAACTATGAGAACAACCCGTGAAAATAGTGTGTGGTCAGGAAATAATCTTTCTTCCATGTGATAAAGAATCCCATGCCCCCCCTAATTTTAAGTAGTGATGGGTAATCATACGGGATGAAGTACGCAAGAGCCCCTCAATGCTGTTACGAATTAGCATTATTGTCCTTCAAAATCTAGCAAAACCCTAGCCATTCTCGGTGTCTAAAATTGAACACGTCAGGTTGAGCCCTAATTCTTTCCCCCTTTATTAATGTGCCAATTTCATGGTTGAAATAGGAGAAAATCCTTACTTAAATCCATGATATGTGTGTCCTGCGCTACAATTTTTGCTGAAAATTTGCATCAAAGATTATTTGTATCCAGAAATGTTTTGCAATTTATTTCTTCTTTGGTCGTGGACTTATAAAACTTGAGATTAATGTCACGTTTTCACAATTACTTGTCAAACCAAAGTCCTATATTCCTCTCTATGATGTTTTGTTAACTTAGTTTTATTAATTTGGGTTATTTTAGAAATTTGCAAAAATTCAAGACGTATCTAACCTTGTGTGATGTTTGTAGTTACGAGAAGTATATGCTGAAAAGACGAGATTAAAAGTGATATCGAGTTACAATGTGAATTTAAGTTTGCACTTTGACCTAATTTCAATTCTAAGTAGTTGTCTAGCGATTGTCCATTCATTCATTTTTTTGTTTCATTATCTTGTTTGTGATTTTGGGAGTTGTCTAATCATATGTGATGAAGTGAACCTCATACAATGTTATGTGCACTGTCATTTGCTAGCTTTATCTATTTTCACTTAGTTCTGATGTAACATTATATGAACTAGATGTTAAATATTGGTTAACAAAAAAATAACAATCGTGTTAGGCTCAATTAGTGTAGAATGTATTTGTGTCAGTTTCATTGATAGTGTCTATCGATACTATTTATAGTGATTGTAATCCTATAATAGATAATAATTGAATAAGAGATATTGATTTTGTATTGTTAGCATTATTCCATCAAATACAGTTTCAAAAGAACGAGGCCTGATCCTTGATTCTTATTTGAATATATTTTTATCAATTTTGTCCAACTGATATATACCTCCTCTGCTAAATATTTATTATTATTTCCTCACCCAAACCAGACCATTCATCAAGATGAATTAGTGGTCTTAATCATTATGGAGATAGTTACTATTATAAGAATTCTCCTCCTTTATGCTCACTACTATGAGACACATTTTTGTCAAAGCGTCAGCGTAAATGCTTAGCACGGTCAAATTGGTCACCTTATCGTATGATTAACCAATTTCCCACACAAGTAAACACCTACTTGAATTTATGGATATTAGTGACAAAACATGTATTGAACAACTTCGTATAGATCAAAATACTTTCAGTCGATTGTGTTTTCTGCTTGAGAATGTTGGCGGTCTTCTTTGTACATGTCATGTCTAGACCCAGGAGCAAGTAGCGATATTCTCAAGTGTCTTAGACCATAACCAGAAAGTCGTTGTTGTGGAATTTAATTCCAAGCGTTCCGATTACACAATAAGCAAACATCTCAATAGAGTTTTAATGGTCGTACTTAGGTTGCACAACATCCTTTTGGTTTCTCTTAAGCTTGTTGACGAAGACTGTAATAACGATAGATGGAAATGTTTTAACGTAACATACTCATATACACGTATAACTTCCTATCTAAGAATCCTTCACAATTACACGTTAAATCGCCACTCAAATCACATTTAGTTTTATCTTCTGAACTTCACCTTTTGCTTGTTATTGGTTTGCCTAGGTGCTCTAGATGGAACTTACATAGATTTTCAAGTGCTCTTAGGTGACCAACCGCATTATAGAGATAGGAAGGGCGATATTTCAGTCAATGTTTAGCTATATGTGACCAATTAATGAGGTACTCATTTATCTTGTTTGGAGGGAGGGTTCTGCAGCTTATAGTCACGTCCTACATGATGTAGTTAATAGATCAAGTGGCTTGAAGATTCCAAATAGTGAGATAGTTGAGTTTAAGTCCACATACTTACTTTAGGAAACATTTATACCTTCTCGTATGGTGGCATACAAATTAAATATATAGTATCATACAATATTAACAGCTTTTTAGATATTAATATAATGAAATATATAAATGAACAACCTGAATAATACTAAGATAAGTTAATATACACAGATATATATGTGTGTGTATATATATACATATATGTTATCTGTCGAATACTATCATAATTCAATAATGTGTTATGTAATAGGTAATTTCTATTAGCGGACAACGGTCATACCAATGAACCAAGATTTATAGTGCCATATACAGGTGTGTGATATCATTTGAAAGAGTGAAAAGGTTGAGTTTTTCCCCCTAAAACTATAAAGAGATATTCAGTTTGCGTCATTCAAAGGCCAAAAATGTTGTCTGATTTGTACATATTTGTGTGTGATTTTTATTTGTTTTTGCATTTTTGTGTTATAGCGAGTTTTAGGTCGTATTCTCTCTCGTTTTTCTTTCTTTTAGTTTTTATATAGGTCAGGTCATTTTTGTTCTGTTTAGCACTTTTTCTCTCAACTTTTGTAAGTTTTCATTCTAATTTTGTCTTCTTGTCTATTTCAGTCTTCCGGGTGGAGCCACGCACGTTCCCATGATTTACGACCAGTTCGGAATGACAAAAATCGAACAAGGATTCGCAAAGCTGCCGTCGGTCGACCAATAATCGATGCATCATCGACACAGCACTGACGCACACCTCTCGCCCATGTCATAAGCCTTAGTTGATCAACCTGCTGAGGTTTACCAATTGCCATCGGTCGACAAAGCCTGTTGACGTGATATCGACGAGCGCCTACCAACTGAGTCGACAGGCTTAGTCGATCAACACACCGAGAACAATACACCTTCGTCGATCGATAAGCATCGTCAATGAAAAATGACACTATAGATATTGTCGATAGATTCAAGTCGATGGTCGATTGATGGTCGTCATTTATGGGAGAAATTACCACGATGCCCTCCTCGACTGACACTACTTAAGCGCTAAGATTCTCCAGTTGCGGCCAGAACACACCACTTACCATTTCCTGACCTAGATTTCCCACTTTTGAGCATTTGAATCCTTCCTTTACTCTTGCATTATCTTTCTTGATTATTGGCTTTTGATTATTCAGTTTAGAGACAACGGTGTTTTAGATATTGGGAATTCAGCTCGTTGGGAGCTCTTTGGTTTTTGTTTTCTGCAGTTTGTATTCGTAACAAGTTTGGTAATTTCTATCGCTTAATTCTAGAAACTCCCTTGTGAATTTGATTATTGGTTTTCAATATATTTCTTGTATTCATGTTAGATTTCATTTAATCGTATGTATTAGGCTGATTTTGTTTGCATATGTTGGTGAATTTCTTTCGTGATTTTCTGATTTGTTAGCGAATTTAAAAGTTATTTTAGTTCTAGTATTTTATCGAACACCTTTAGTTGTTTACTTGTTATTTATCGTCTTTTATCGCGTTTGATTCTGATGTTCATAGAAATCATTTGACAAGTTAGTTTTATCGATTAATTGCTTTGTTAAATTAAAAGTCGTGTTGCTCATTTATTTCTTGTTCTGAAAATAAAACAAACTAAAAATTTCTTAATTGTGTGTTTGGTTAAGTTATGTCTTAATGAACATTTCGATTCCAATTGTCATTCCTCGAGAGATTCGACTCGAGTCAAACTTATCACTTACAATCGATATGTCTGTTGCGGATGAACTTTTCTAAAATAAAAGTAAGTGCAAAAAAGTTCGATTCAAAATTTAGTGCTGTTGTCGGGGAATGCCAAAGGTTTTTAAATGTTCGTTTGTATGTGACTAGTTAGTTTAGTTTATTTCAACTCAATATGTTTGATTGTTTGTAAAGTGTATGCAAGGACGAAGATTACTTGGTAGAGAGCTTGTCCCGTTCACTAACAACGTCAACAGGGTCAATCGAACAAGAGCCGCGGAGTTGAGGATGATAATCCTTGAGAAGATCTGATAGACGAGTTACTGATGGATCCTCCCGATGCAAACCCAAACTCACAGGAAGATCAAAATGAACAAAATGGCTAACCAAATATGTATATTAATCCAAACATGAATCACAACCCTCTTGATGCACAGATTCCTTACGTCAATCCAAACTAAGGCCCTCACGATGCTCCACTGTATAATCAAGTGTTGTATAATCAAGATCTGTACAATCAAGTTCCACAAGCAAATCAACCACCTCACCAAAACGTTCCACATCTTCATCATGAGCCGGAAGAACCATACTATCAACAAGCCGGATAAGAAGCTCGGGGACTGTACATGCAGCCCCTGGCACGCAAGATCTTCCCATTTATCGTACTTTGATTTATTTTATATTACAATGTGGGCATTTTATGGTTAAAGTGTGTGTGTGTGTGTGTGGGGGGGGGGGGGGGGGGGGTGTCCTTGATTAGCAAATTCTTTTGTATGCTAGCTTGTGTATATGTTTTGAGTTGTATGTATTGATATTAGTTTGAACCTTGATGAAGTGACATAGTAGATGCTTTGGTTAGGTAGTTTAGACTTTCGTTCGACATTAGTGTAATTTTGGGGAGTGAAGTGTTAGAAACCTATGAAGTTTTTTGATCATTGATCTATTCATGTTTCATTCCAAGAGTCGAATACTCTCTATTAGTCCCATATTCAAATGCCCTCTATAGGAATATTTGTAATTTTTTTTTATTTTTGGAGACGTTAAAAACTCCATGTGCTTATCGGAAAAATATAATAATTTGTATTTAGCAACATGAGATTGGAGTCAATGAACTTTCATTTTCTAGTTATAAATATTGTGTTGTTCTAGTACCTTGCCTTTATGGGTACTCAAAAGATAGAGAGAAATATATAAAAAGAAGAAGAAAAATTGTACAAGAAGAGAAACCTTTGTACAAGTGAAACTTATATAATAAGTCTTCCTTTGTATGCCATATTTTTATTTTCACTTTTTAGATTTATTGTTAAAGAGGTGTACAGATGATTGGGCTATTCAGGTGCCGACTTAGTAGTTTGAGCATGAATAAACCTTAACCGAGGCATGGATGGGGGATGAACATGAAGGGAAACACATTACTTCTAAGCGTTTGGAAGGAATTCTAAACTTCTTAACTCAACGTATCTTGTCGACCTTTTAGTTGAATTTTTAAATGATTTAATGCATTAACTCCTAGAATCATTTGAAGGCATTAGTGTTTAGTTCATCGGGGTGGATAAGTTTTTCTTGTCTATATTTAGGCTCGGTTTTGCTTGAGGACAAGTAAAAAGCTAAGTGTGTGGGAGTTGATTTGTATATATTTGTGTTAGATTTTCATTTGTTTTTGCATTTTGTTTTGGGTGTTATAGAGGGGTTTAGGTCCTATTTTCTCTCTTTTTTCTTTCTTTTATTTTATTATGTAGGTCGTGTCGTTTTTAATTCGTTTAGCACTTTTTCTCTCATATTTTGTAAGTTTTCATTCTAATTTGGTCTTCTTGTCTGCTACAGTCTTCCGGGCAGAGCCATACACATTCCCATGAGTTACGACCAGTTTGAAACGATGAAAACTAGACAAGGGTTCACAAAGCTGCTGTCGATCAACCAGCAATTGACGAGTCGTCGACACAGCATCGATGCACACATCTCACCCACGTCAAAAACCCCAGTCGATCAACCTACCGAGGTTTACCAGCTGCCACCAATCGACGAAGCCCATCGACGGGTGACTACCAGTTGAGTCGACAACCTTAGTCGATCAACACACCGAGAACAATAAGCCTTCATCGATCAACACCAATCATCGCCAGAAAATGACACTATATATACCATCGATGGACGTAAGTCTACGGTCGATCGACGGTCGTCATTTCAAGAAGAAATTACCACGATGACCTCCTCGACTGACACTATTTAAGTGTCAACATTCTCCAGCTGCAGCCAAAACTCACCACTTACCATTTTCTGACCTAGACTTCCCACTTTTGAACGTTTGAATCCTTCATTTACTCTTGCATTATTTTTCTTGATGTTGTCATTTGATTATCGAGTTTAGAGACGAGGTGTTTTGGAAATTGGGAATTCAGCTCATTTGGAGATCTTTGATTTTTTTATGCAATTTGTATTCGTAATATTTTTGGGTAATTTCAATCGCTTAATTCTAGAAACTCTCTTGTGAATTGGTATTTTGATTTTCAATATATTTCTTGTGTTCATGTTGGGTTTCGTTTAATAGTATGTATTGTGCTGATTTTGTTTGCGTATGTTGGTGAGTTTCTTTGGTGATTTTATTATTTACTTAATCTAGGTTATTAATCTTTCATTGTTTAGGTGTTAGCAAATTTCAAAGTTATTTTAGTTCTAGTATTTTTATCGAACACCTTTATTCGTTTACATGTTATTTATCGTCTTTTATCGAGATTAATTCTTATGTTCGTAGAACCCGTTTGACTTGTTAGTTTTATCGATTACTTGCTTTGTTAAATTGAAAGCCGTGTTGCTTATTTATTTCTCAGACTGAAAAATAAAATAAATTACCAATTTCTTGATCGTGTGTTTAGTTAAGTTGTGTCTAAATGAATATTTCGATTTTGATTTTCATTCCTCGAGAGATTCGTCTCGAGTCAAACTTATCACTTACAACCGTCCATTTCTTGTGGACAAACTTTTCT
Source organism: Phtheirospermum japonicum (assembly GCA_014905375.1). Taxonomy (NCBI): domain Eukaryota; kingdom Viridiplantae; phylum Streptophyta; class Magnoliopsida; order Lamiales; family Orobanchaceae; genus Phtheirospermum; species Phtheirospermum japonicum. Next base: position 1,027,503 of record BMAC01000309.1, read on the forward strand.
AAAACAAACCTAAGTGCAAAAACGTTCGATTCAAAAATTTGCGCCATTGTCGACGAAAGCCAAAGGTTTTTAAATATTCGTTCGTATGTGATTAGTTAGTTTAGTTTAATTTTAGTTTATTTCAATTCGATATGTTTGATTGTTTGTTGAGTGTATGCAAGGACGAAGATTACTTGGTTGAGAGCTTGTCCTGTTCATTGGCAACATCAATAGGGTCAATCGAACAAGAGCCGCACCTGGCGGAATTGAGGATCGTGATATCCTCGAGAAGATCTGATAGACGAGTTACGGATGGATCCTCCTGATGAAAACCCAAACTTGCCAAAAGATCAAAATGAACAAAATGGCGTACTAAATTTGTACATTAATCCAAACTAAGGCCCTCACGATGCTCCCCCGTAAAATCAAGTGTCGTATAATCAATCTTCATACAATTAATTTAAACGAGCAAATCAACCACCTCACCAACAGTTCCACATCTTCATCATGAACCACAAGAACCATACTATCAACAAGACTAACAAGAATCTCGGGGACTGTACATGCAGCCTAATGGGCATTACCAACATCAAGAGCCCCATCCGACTCGTATGCAAGAGTTTGCTCGGCCTATGATCGGCCCATCCACACCGTGCATCCACTTTAATTTATTGCCTTCCTTTCACGGATCCTCGAACGAAGATCCGCTCAATTACATTCAGGAATTTTACCCCGTCATCCAAACATTTCCACTTCAAGGCCTGAACGAAGATCAACTAAAAATGGTGTTTTCCATACACCTTGAAGTATTGAGAAAAAATTGATTTATGTCATTGGAGTTCGATTCTCTTACGAGTTGGGATACGGTGTACGATTGAATTATGGGCAAATACTACTCAAACCAAATGACGACTCAAATAATGGTGAAGATAGCCTCTTTTAGTCAAACGGATGGATAACCATTCCACGAGGCTTGGGAAAGTTTTAAAGTATTTCTCACACAATACCCACATCATCACCACCCACCGATTTATTCAACTAATCTTTTTACGACGGGCTTATTCTTACCTTTTAGTATATGGTTGACAATGCCGCTGGGTGGGATATCAGATCTCGCTAAAAAGTGTACAACATCTGCAAGTCAATAAGATACAACTCTAAAAAACAAAGAGCATCTGCTCGAAGAAGGTAGTCGTTTATGAATTGGAGATATCTCGTGTGCCTAACATCATTTGTTTTAGTGTATATTTTGTTGTAACATGGAGTCATCTACGAAAAGCTCTAGGTCAACAAATCAACTACACAAAACAATGAACACTCATCACTCTTAGACAACCCAAGAAGATCAGACTATTGCTAATGGCTTGAAAGAACTTGTAGTGTGTGGGTGGAAAGCAGATAACATGTTCAAAGCTGTGTATCAAGGTATGCTTGAGCAGCATATGTTGAAAGTGTTCCCAACAACCAATATAAGGGCTTCACATCATATCAACTCAAAGATACATGTATGGAAGAAAGATTACGACTCCCTAAGCTCGATGTTAGGACAAACCGGATTCGGATGGAACGATTCTGCCAACATGATCAGTTATGAAGATGATACTAAATGGCAGGATTACGTGAAGGTTGGTATTAAAATAACAATAACAATAATATTTATTATTATTACATTATTATTAGGAGGAGGATTAGTTTTTAACCTTATATAGTATGTATAAAATTAGAAGGTCTATGGTTTTAAAAATAAGTCTCAGATTTACGATATTGTTAATCAATGTTAACAACACCAGTTAACAATATCGACCAGAGTAATGTAAATTTATGCAGCGGAAAATAAAATACGAGAACACGATTTAACAAATTCAGTTCACAAGTAAATACTTGTGAACTTGGGTGTACAAACCCGAAAACTATATTACTTTCACTTTACGTTCAATACAAAATATGAAGTAATATATGAAAACTAAATATCAAGAAACTTGATACTAAATACTTGTTGCCGGAATGGCAAGATCTTCTCCGTTGGTCACGCAACTTCAAAGATCTTGTTTCTCACGAACGTTGGCTCCAAGTAGTTTTCTTCTTCGTGTTCTTCTTATCTTATGCGTCGTCTTCCTTCAGTCTTTCGTCCTTAAGAAATCCCATGCGTAAAACTCTATAAAACCGTCTAACCAAGCTTTAGGATTTCTAAGGTCTTAAATAGACAATTCTAAGATCCTAAACTTGGTAAATACCTAAAAACAAATCCTATACACAATCTAGACATAATTAAAGTCTTGTGCATAAACTTGGAAATATAATATTGACCTATATCTAGTTTCCTAACTTATTTTGTGCTCAAGAAAGACAAATAACAAAATAGGAATTATTGCCAAGAATAAATTCCTCAACAATCTCCCCCTTTTGCCTTTCTGGACAAAACACTAAGACGCAAACACAAAAGAAAAAATAATTAAAAAAAAACTAACTCCCCCTAAGATAGAAAACTCCCCCTAAATAAAACACCCAATGTTGTTAACACTCAAACCAACATTACAAACCAACATTGTTCAAAATAGCCAGCTCTCACAAAACAAACAGAGTAAAGGAACTTAATGACTTCGAATCCTCTTTGAACGTCGAGGAGATGTCGAAGTTCCTTCACCACTCTTCTTCCTCTTCTTCTTCTCCCTCAACTTCATCTTCTTCTTCAAAGCCTTGTTCCGTGCTCGAATTCGCTTATGCCTCTTCTCTTGAGCAAGGCTCGCCAAGGCTTCGGCGGCAACAGCATCTTCAGCATCAGCAGCAGTAGCATTCACATTCTCGGCAACATCAGCAACATCCTCTCCATCAACATCATCAACACTTTCTCCCCTACGTTCGCGCCAACATCCTCCCCCCCTTTTTGACCAGAAAGGGAAAGGGCCTCCAACAGCGAGCAATGAAGTGCCTGCAGCTTAGAAATCTACAAGTCAATGGAGGCAACATGCGCACGCAGGAGCTGCGCAGAAATGCGGACCATGTTGGGATCGTCCTTCTCAACATCACTATCAACATCAGAAGGAACTAGAGCCTGCCAAGGCAAATCGATCACCCTTGCACCAGTAGTGTGTTGACCTCGAAAAGCAAACCAATCCGCATCACCAGTGAGCACATCATCTGGGAGAAGCGTCAGACCTTGGTTCTTTAATAATCTGAAAATAAGAGAGGGAAAACACAACGAGGCAGCAGACCTTGATGTGGCAAACTTAGTCACGATATCAAAAACATGGTGCCCGAAACTGAACTTTACACCCTTCCCAAGCTTAAATAAAAATTGGGCCTGAGGCCGAGTAACAACTGTAGTGTTTCTGGAAGGGACCCAGTTGCAAAGTGACACTTTGTGCATAATAGAATACAAAGACGAGAGCCTAGTGCACGGCAGTTGCTCAAACCACGAATGTACCATCCCACCCGATAAAAAAGACACAACCTCATCCATATCATCCACAGAAAAATTACCCCGATGTGTAGTGGTGCCAAACAAATCATCAATTAAGTCAGGGTAAAGGCAAATACCTTGCCACGCAAAAAAACTTTCCCATAGTTCACAGAACTTAAATCAACAATCGAGGGCAGCATATTTRCATAGAACTCAAGAACTATGTCTCTAACAAATGGAATGGCGGTAGAGACTGTGGAATACATACCATGAAATCGGAGGTAGGCTATCAGGTTGTGGTGCTCAAACAAATCAAATGGAACTTTTCTCTCTGCGATCATATGGCGAGTTTCATACACATCAAACAGCTCAGCAGCCTCAGCGGTTAAAAATTTCTCTGAAAAGGGATCCATGTCCTCAATCTCGGGTGTAGGAGTTGAAGTACCAGATAAGGACTGGGAGTGATCACATGCAGCCGAGGAGGACTGCGTGGGAGAATGTGATGGAACAGGAACAGATGCAGTGCGGGAGGATGAGACAGAATTTGAACGACTCAATGTTGGTAAGGGGCTACTAACATGACTAACAACATCATCCTGTGCAGCTGTCTTCTTTTTCTTCTTGTCATTTTTGAATGCAGCAAGAACATCTTTCAAGGGCACATCCATTGAAGAGTCAGGGGAATGTTCAAAAAGACCTGTATCAAACTCGGGTGATGCAACACGAATTGGAGACGGTGGGAGAACATCAGCAGGCGACTTGGCGGAACTAGTAACTTCGCCGGTGATGAAATCGAGCACAGTATATGGAGGCGAAGAGTACTAAGTAGCAGATGACTTTGGAGAGACTTTGACTTTTGTCTGGCTGGGAGAGACACTGTCTTTCGTCAAGCCGGGTTTCCTGTCAGCTTTACGTACAAGCTGCTTCCGGCGAGTAAACCTCTTCTTCTCCGGCAAACTGGGAGAAGAAGCAGACGGCGGCACATCTCTGGTAATCGGAGCAGTAGGCTCAGAATCATGATCATCGGGATCAGACTCCACAACAACATCCTCCTGGAGGTTGATGTGTTCAATCGGCACGTGGCGATGCGGACCAGCCCTGCTCTTTGGGACCGAGGGCGGCACAACGCCGGGCGGTATGTTGCGCAAACGCCTGGACCGCTTCAAGGTAGGATTCCCTACGCGGCCAAAGGTCTCAGCCAAAAAAGCTAAATCGGGGGGGTTATCGACGTTAATCTCGTTCCCGGGCTGTCCAGGAACACCTGAGTAACCACCGTAGCATCGACCGGTGATGGAACAGGCACGGCGGCAAGAGAATCAGGCGCATGCAGTTCAGGCGGCGATGTTGATAGTGGTGGGTTTGAAGAGCTACCACCACCAATTTCTTCAAGAATATCTAGGCCGCCCAACTTTGGATATGGCAACGGAATTTGGTCGCCGGAGCGGCGAACCTCCTCTGGTAGTTCAGGGACTGACGGTGGTGGAGATCTAGACATCCTGCAAAATCTCACAGAAACACACAACCAAGAACAGAAATTCGAGAGAATTGGAGAGGAGAAGGAGTCTGAGAGTTGTAATTCGAAAGGGATTTGGGGATTGTGATCAAACGGTAAAAAATTGCAGCTTTTTATCCCTAAAAAAAGACTGTTGCACTAGGAGAGATAGGGTAGAAATAAAAGGAAAATTCCCAAAAAAAAAAATCATCGACCGATTTTTGTCTTATAAAACACGATTTTTGTTTCCAAAAAAAATAAAGCCACTCCTCCTAGAATTAGGCTACATGATCACACAAGTTAACCCACTAACTCTTTCCATAAGCTCTCTTTTTTTTTTAATAAGAAATTGTATGACTTAATCTACAAAATAGGCCGAAAATACAAAGCTGATTTTTATGAACCATTAGCACAGTTTTACCTATCTTGTGCAATGTTATATTTCACTCACCAAATTCACCTCATTATTACCTGTCCAGCCGTCCGATTATAACTCCACTGAAACACTTGGTTAGCTCAATTCAAAACAAAATTAAGAGAT
>BMAC01000309.1:1046662-1059964 GCA_014905375.1 Phtheirospermum japonicum
GGAGAAATTTCAGGACATCCGTCCTTAGCCAATCCTGGCTTTCCTAAGTCCTTTTGCGTGCCAAACTCAATGTAGTTTCCCGCCTTTTCCAAGCCCTTTGCGCGCCAACTTAATGTAATTTCCAGCTTTTTCCCTTTCCTATATATAATGGCATCTATTCTCCGTTTATGTCCCCTGCATAATGGCGTCGTCATCGTCTTCCAACAACATTTCCACTGAGGAGCATATCCGACTGCTTCATGAGAGGAATCGTCTTAAGGAAGAAATTTCCCAGTTGCAGGAACGTGTGGAGAAGCTGGCCGAGAAGAAACTGCAATACCGCCGTGAACGACATCGCCTTCAGCAACTCATCCTCGAACTGAAAAGGGAGAACTCTGAACTGTACGATGACTGGGACATTGCCGTGGATGTATCAGATCGGTTTCGTGTCCGTCTCTTGGAACATGAGGAAGAGGTTCAACGACTCCGTCAACTTTTCGCCTTTGTACCTCCATCCTAAGGCTGTACTTTTACTTTTCTATGCTTGTGATTTGCACCTCTGCGATTGTTAATGTACTGCAAGGATATCTCCTTGTATTTTTCTGTTTTCGTTGTAAGTGTCTTCTCCGTTTTTCAATCAAAGATTCAGAGGCAAATCATCACTAAAATTGAATTCTGGAATGATGATCTTATTGGCCATCTAGCTAGGAGAAATTATGGGAATCTGTGAAACGCTAACTCCTGCAACTTTTCATTTAATAAATAAGCAAACGTTAAGGGTTACAATTACATATAAAATTTTCGCAGATTGGTAATGTTCCAAGCGCGTGGAATCTTGGTCCCATCCAGCCCTTCCAGCACATACGCTCCTCCATCCAGAACATTAGTGACTCTAAACGGGCCTTGCCATGTGGCATCTAATTTTCCTTTAGATTGTCCCAAATCAGCTCTTTTGAGGACCAGGTCTCCTACTTGGAAGTGCCTTTCTCGAACTGTTTTATTGTAAGCTGCCCTGAACCTCCCTCTCACATGCTCCATTTGGATCGCCACCTGTTCTCTCTTTTCCTCAACTAAATCCAAGGCATCTTGGATCAGTGCTTTGTTCTGGGTCTCGTTGTAACTCTGTATCGATGAGTCTCCAGGATGATTTCTGCGGGAACCACAGCGTTCATGCCGTATACAAGACTGAAAGGAGTTTCGCCCGTGTTTTCCTTAGGGTTCGTTCGATACGCCCAAAGTACTGCGCTTAGCTCTTCCACCCATTTCCCTCCAGATCTTTCTAATCGTGATTTAAGGCCTTGAACAAGAATGTGGTTGGTTACCTCTACCTGGCCGTTTGCTTGCGGATGATACACCGATGTGAAGTGCTGTTGAGTTTTCATCTTAACGTACCAACCCTTGATTTTGGCTCCCGTGAACTGGGTGCCATTATCCGATATCAGCACCCTCGGCACACCAAAGCGACAGACCACGTTTTTCCATATAAACCCCATTACCGCTTCTTCATTTATTTTTGCCAGGGCTTCCGCCACGACCCACTTACTGAAATAGTCAATGGATACAATTAGAAATCTTTTCTGGGCAGGAGCCATTGGAAACGGGCAAACTAAGTCGATCCCCCATTTCGCAAAAGGGCAAGGAGAGCTCATTGTTAACAACTCTTCTGCTGGTTGATGGATCAGAGGGGCCATCTTCTGGCATTTCTCACACTTCCTGACAAAGATCTCCGCCTCTTTCCTCAACGAGGGCCAAAAATAACCAGCTCTTAATACCTTAATAGCCAGGGCTCTGGCCCCCATGTGATTCCCACAACAACCCTCGTGTATTTCCCTGAGCACCAGAGTCCCTTCCGTTTGTCCTAGACACCTCAAAAGAGGTTGACCAAACCCTCTTTTAAAAAGTTCTCCTTTGATCAAGCAGAATCTAGCAGACCTGCTTCGTATTTTCGCCGCTTCCCTTTTCTCCTCTGGCAAGACCTTTTGTTCGAGGTACCTCTTTTTGGGGGAGCGCCAATCCTCATGCTCGGTAATCGCACAAACCTGCTCAACTTCGAACTCCTTCTCTGCCTTCAATAGGGTGATTGTTCGCTCATAACAATCTACAGCTGAGCTTGCCACCTTTGCTAAGAAATCAGCGCGCCCGTTCTCCTCTCTAGGAATCTGGAGGACTGTTAATTCTTTCATCCCCCTGGCTAGCTCTCTAAACCTGGCTAAATACCTCTGCATATTTTCCTCTCTTGTTTCAAATTCTCCACTAATTTGCTTGCAAACAAGATGTGAGTCTACTCTAGCGCTCAACCGTTCTGCACCCAAATATTTTGCCATCTGAATCCATCTTAAAAGGGCCTCGTACTCGGCGGCATTGTTTGAGAACGTTGCATCCAATCGTACGGCGAACTCAGCAGGGTCTATCAGGATAATTCCTGCCCCGCAGCCCTGATTGCAGACAGAGCCGTCAGTGAAAATTATCCATTCCTTCAGCTCATCAAGGGGACCGGTCATTTCCTGCATAAAATCAGCTAAAGCTTGAGCCTTAATTGCTGTTCTGGCCTCAAATGCGATATCAAACTCACTCAGCTCTATGATCCACTTGACTAGCCTCCCTGAAGCCTCCGGTTTGTCCATAATATTCTTCAACGGAAGATTAGTTCGCACAATAACTGTGTAAGAAAGAAAGTATTGCCGTAACTTCCGAGCAGTTCCTACCAGGGATAGCATCGCCCTTTCTACTTCCACATACCTCACCTCTGCAGCGTTCAAGACCTTGCTCCAAAAGTATACATGTCTTTATATTTTGCCGTCCTCCCTGATTAGGACAGAGTTGACCACTTGTTGCCCTACAGATAAATATAGTACCAAGGGCTCTCCTTGGACGGGCTTTGTGAGCAAGGTCATGCTAGCCAGGTACTCTTTCAGTAATTGGAAGGCCTCCTCGCATTCATCACTCCATTGAAACCTAGCTTTCTTTCTTAAGGCTTGAAAGAATGGCAAGCTCTTTTCCGCAGACCTGGACACAAATCTGCTCAAGGCGTTGATTCGTCCTGCCAAGCATTGCATCTCCTTCACATTCTTAGGCGCACTCATTTCCATAATGGCCCTCACTTTCTCAGGGTTAGCCTCGATACCCTTTTCTGTGACCATATAACCCAAAAATTTTCCAGCTCTGACTCCAAACGCACACTTCTTTGGGTTGAGCTTCATCTTGTACTTTCGCAAAGTACCAAAGGTTTCCCTTAGATCGTGTACATGTGATGCTGCCTTTATGCTTTTGACTAACATGTCATCCACATATACCTCCATATTCCGGCCGAGCTAATTTTTGAACATCTTATCCACCAATCGCTGGTAGGTAGCGCCTGCGTTTTTAAGGCCAAAAGCCATGACCACATAGCAATATGTCCCCTTCGGGGTTATAAAGCTGATGGGCTTCCAGTCCTCTTTAGCTATCCTGATCTGGTGGTATCACTGCGAGGCGTCCATCATGATCAAGAGTTCACAACCAGAGGTGGAGTCTACGAGCTGGTCAATTCTTGGAAGCGGATAATGGTCTTTCGGACAGGCGCGATTTAGGTCACGTAAATCGATGCACATCCGCCAGTCATCTGTCTTTGGGACCAGCACTGCATTAGAAAGCCATTCTGGAAATTGTATTTCCTGAATGGGCCCCGCTTTCAAGAGCGTCTCCACTTCTGCTTATATGATAGCCTCTTTCTCTGGTCCGAAATTGCATTTTTTCTGTTTGACCGGCTTCATGTCTGGGCGAATATTGAGACGATGTTCAGTGATTTCGGGGTCTATCCCCACCAAATCTTGGGGGGACCACGCAAAAACATCCGCACTCTCTTTTAGCAAAGTCACCAGGTCTGTTAAAACCTCTGGACTAAGCATCGCACCCACACGAAGAGTTCTGCTCGTATCGCCTGGAACGACCTCTACCAACATTAACCCTTCCTCTCGTCTTGCTAGTTCTTGCTGCGTCTGTTCTGTCCGAGCCCTTTTACTCACCCTCTCTTCGTCATTTCGCCGTATACACTCCACATACGTCTGACGTGAATCATACTGATCTCCCCTCACCTCGCCGGTTCCTTCCTCAGTAGGGAATTTCATTTTCATATGAAAGACCGAGATTACAGCTTGGAACTGACTCAACGAGGGCCGGCCCAGCATGACATTGTACGAAGATGGCACGTCCACCACCAAGAAACGCACCATCCGGGTCACACGATATGGCTCCTCTCCTAAAGTTACAAGGAGCCTAACCACTCCTATTGGCTTTAGAGCACCTACCGCGAACCCTACCAAGGACGTGGTCACCTCTTCAAGCTCAACATCCAATTTCAGTTTCTTGAAACAATCGAAGAATAAGATATCCGCAGAACTCCCTGTATCCACAAAAATTCTTCCCACATTGTAGTTAGCGATAGTGGCTGTTATGACCAGGGCATCCATGTGTGGAGCCAATATTCCATCGCAATCTTCTGCGCCAAAGCAGATGTTCGGGGCAGATGCCAATTGCCCGACCTCTTAGGGTGCCCTGATCAGGTCCTTGGCAGCCCTGACGTAACTATGCTGAGATCTTTGGGAATGCTCATCCAGATCTCCTCCTGTGATCATTTGGATTTCTCCGTGAATGACCTGGGCGTGATCGGATCTTTTCCCTTCTGCTCGCATTCTATCCTGGTTTCCTCTACCTTGTTGAGATCGGTCATAATTTTTGTTGCCTGTTTTGGTTTCTGCTTTTCTCATCCGGACATATTCCTTCAAATGTCCGGCCTGAACCATTCTTTCCAATTCGTCCTTCAGGTGTGTGCATTCATCCGTATTGTGCCCATACTCATTATGGAAGCGACAGAAACGATCTGACCTTTCTTTTCTTGGTTTTTCTGTGAGTAAGTCTTAGGCCAATTGAGCTCTGGGTGGCGCTCTATTGCCCGCAGTATTTCACCTTGAGGTGTGGCCAGGGGAGTATATTTATAAAATCGAGGTCTACCCATTGATAGCTCTGGCCTGGGCTTTTTCGTCGCGACTCTATCGTCCCTGTCATACCTCTCTCTCTTCCGTTCCCCGTCATCTTTGAGTTTCAAGTCTTCTTCTAAGTGGATGTATTTTTCAGCTCTCTCCAAGAGCTCTCCAAACTTCAATGTTGGCTTTACTACCAGCGACTGGAAGAATTCTCCCTTCCTCAAACCTTGTTCCAGAGCATTTACAAGCAGCTCTTCCGACGCCGAGGGCACTTCCAGCTTTGTTGTCGTGAACCTATTGATGTAGGCACGTAGGCTCTCATTCTCTTTCTGCTTTTAAACTAAAGAGCTCGAGCGGCATTTTTTGATACCTCCTACAGCTCGTAAACTGATGTAGGAAGGCCAAGCTGAATTCATCAAAGTTGCTGATAGATCTCGGCGGCAATTGAATGAACCAGAGCTGTGCCGATTTGGTAAAGTTCATTGGAAAGACCCGGCACATAACTGAATCGGAAAATTTATGTAGCGCCACTGCTATCTTAAAACGGTTGAGGTGGTCTGCTGGATCCATCGTCCCGTTGTATTCAAAACCCAAGGATCGATAGGACGCTGGGACGTCATCGTACATGACGTCCTCCGTAAACGGGGTGCCTCGCCGTGCCGGCGTTGCAACTGCACCCACCATCTTCTTCCTAAATTCACACACCTCTTTCTGCAGGCTTTGCATCTGCTCAGCCAGGTGACTCAAACTTTTGTGCACCCCGTTTTAATAAATAATTTAAAAGCACGTCAGTTTGCTCGCAAGTGTACGAGGTAACTGTAGGGTGATGAGTTTGACTCGAGTCGTATCTCTCGAGGAAACAACTGTTCGGTCCTATCAATGTTTTTCTCAATTACGAATAACATACATATACATTTGGGGGTTTGAAAAGATTGATTCGATCATTATAAACTAAGACGATAATTTAAACTAATTAAACTAATTACTTTAACTAGATTACCAATTACGAATTAAGCAGTGAACTAAAGCTATTTAACTAATTATTCTAAATTAACAACTAAAAGTAACGACTAAATTATCAATTAACACTACGAAGTTTGAAGGCTAATTAACGTAACTAATGCATGAATTAAAGATATTACCACTAGCAAATGAATCATACCAATCCAAGAGCATTAACTGAGCATAAACTAATTGCATAAATAAGCTAAATTAATCACTGTCCAACTCACGAGCATAAGAAACAGTTAAACTAATTGAAACTAGAATAAACTAAGAATTTAACTACGCAATTAACTAGCAAATTAACCAAAAGTGTAGAGTACTTATTGTAACTACGAAAAGCAATGAAAGCTACAGCTATTCCGGAGTTTGAACGCTGATCTTGGTTGAAGATTGATCTCGAGCGCGAAATCGGTGTTTCGGTCGCGTAGAACTTCGATCCTTGATCCGCGTCTCCAAATCTTGTTATAAGATGTGGATTTATTGTTGTTTGAATGCTAAAATACCCTAGGATAGTTGTATCTGTTATGGCACACTCTCAAAACCCGAAATATGAAGGGTTTTTATAAGTAAAACAAGTCTTGCCGCACAAGAAACCCTAATTTCCGAATTCTGGGCCGTCGCGTCGACGTAGCGTCGAAGGAGCGTCGATTGACGCGAGCAGGTGCTTGGCGGATGTCGGCAGTCTCGGTCGGCAGCGCTCGGCATGTGCGGTCGGCAGGGTGCGCACGTCGCTGGCAGGTGCTTCGACGTTATGCGTCGACATCGACGCTTCAGCAGCTAGCGTCGATGTTGCGTCGACCTTGCTGTGTCGACGTCGATGCTTCAGAACATAGCGTCGGCGTTGCATCGTCCTTACGTCGATCGACGCGGGCATGGCTCGCTGGCACGGCTTGCGTCGACGGAGCGTCGGCGGAGCGTCGACGGTCGCGACTGAGCGTCGGTCTCCATTTCTCGATCGTTTGCTACTCGTTTCACCGGAAAGCTTGTTCTTCTACTCTTGAACATCGAACTCATCTTTTATGCGCTAAACTCTTCCGGTTACTTAGCTGTAAGGTGAAAAACAACGAAACATCACCTAATTGCATCARTTAAGATCAAAATACGGTAAAMWAAGCTGGAATTATAAAATTACGGAATTATGCTTAAATCATCCAACTTATACCAAAAACAAATATAAAAACGAACTAAAAAACTAATAAAAATAAGGACAAATCTACTCTAATCAACTACCCCACGCTTTATTGGTTTTTTCGTCCTCGAACAAACGATAATCTCGATGTATAACTTGAATGAAAATAAGTTCAAGCAAAGAGTCGTGCGTTGCTACATAGATAATTTTGAAAATATAGGTACAAGTCACACAACGTCAAACACTGAACCATTATTACATCGTTGCTTCAAAATAAAATCATGATTCCTCACGAAGGATAATATATTAGTACGCTCAAAAGCACTCAAGTATTTTCTGCATGGGACGTGTTTACACTCAAATCATACAATTACAAGCACAGTAAATGAGCACAGAAAATCAATCTCTTTTCAATCGCAATTTAAGTGTGCTGTCGAAACTAAGAATCAGTAAAGGTCTTCGCGGGTTGTCATGTAAGGTTTTTTTGGACAGGTGTGGAATATATAAGTCGTATGGCTAATCGCTCACTCAACCTAATCTAATCAAGAAGCAAATTGCTTCACCACGCTCAAAAATAAAAACCTCACTTAACTCTCACAATGTAGCCTTTAAATATAGGCTATTTCTCAACTCACAAACCGTAAAACCGACTGAAAGCTTAAACCACTTAATCGCAACTCGTTTGCCTTTTAAACATAAGGCTTCATAAAATAAACAGTTAAATTCAAGCCTTTACAAGCGCGTAGGCAATTAATCAACACTATCCACCATCCTATTTTTTTATTTCCCCATTTATTATTTTTTTATGGGGAATTAATTTTTTTTTTATTTTTCGGATGGTGGTCCTTAATTACAAAAATAATAAATTTCTAATAAAAATTTCCAAGACTCAAATAACCAAGAAAAATACGAACTCCTACCCCACGCTTTTAATGGGTTGTAGGGTCGTCTCAAAAACACTCACGGCTATAGGCATGGATATTTGGCTATGATTGGCTCATTCGGAATTTATAGTGGCTAAAATTTATGAATATGGCCGGAATAAGGTTTTATATGCGCCTTAACTTCATTTTCAAAGTCGACTACACACAGCGGTTTCAAAGAGATATCAAAACTGAAACTTATTCAAGCACATGCAAATGATGATAAACACTCAGGCTACTCGCTGGCTTTTTGCATGAAAATTTTTGAATTGACGCTGCTTTTAAGGTTTTGTGAAATCGATTGCGTCCAAGTACCATTTTACAATATATAATAATAAATTTTGAAAAAATTATGCACTTATGCACGCTCAAAGACGAAAACAAATAATCATACTTAGTCAACTTCGACAGGCATGCCATACAAACACAATTAAGCGTAGAAATAGTAATTAATCACGTTTAAGCATATAATTATTACAGGCCAAGTATCAAATAGAATTACACAATTTAATCAATACAAATCACACTCGACCACCCCCCCTCTCTAAAAATCCGAGCAATCTCCGGATTGCCACAAATACAACAAAAAATCAAAAAGAGGAAGGAAAAAGAAAACATCCCTGAAATAATAGTAGTCGAGCCGCTAGTCGTGATTTGTGTAATTGGCCACTTCTTCAACGTACGTGATACGAAATGCCCTAAAAGAAAATAAAACACACAAAAACAAAGAAAACAACAATATATTTTTGGGTTTTTATATTTTCTATTTTTTTTATTTAGCATAAATAAAAATAAAGATAGAACGAGTTTAGAACTCGCGGGACTCATCATCCTCGTTGTTGGTCCCGTCGACATCCATACTCGGTGTGGGGTACGCCGCCTCAAATCGCTCCTCGAGCTTCGAGATGCAAGCTCGCATCTTCTTCAAGCTCTTCCGGTTCTTATCATGGTTTGCATCAATCTTCTCGTTGATAATTTGGAGCTTATCGAACATCTTCACTTGAAATGCTCGATTTTCTTCAAAAAATTGCCCCCAATCGGGACTCGGGCCCGAAGTAGAACGGCGGGCTTGCTCCATATCCTCGTAGCCATCATCGTCTTCGTCGTGTATTCGAGACGAAGACCCTCCTCTAGTCGACGACCTTACTCGGGGTGCCGGTGCACGTGCGAGTGGTAGTGAAGAGGTCCCAAGCGGGCTAAGTCGGCTTCCGGCCGGATCGAACCCGAAGTGACGGGCAAGGCCGGTAACGTAAGGCGCAAACGAGAGAAGTGGCGACTTGCTCCCCGGGGTACCCTTGGTGACATTGTAAAGTCCGAGCAAAATAAGCGGGTACAACCGGACTTGACGACCATCAACGAGGCACTGAAGAACAAAAAGCTCGGCTTTGGTCACATAGGTGGCCTCGTTTTTGCAAAGAATGATGTGGGCGAGGATCTTGTATGCGACATAGAGGGCGTCGTCTTGAATCCTCGAGCAAGGAAACCTCTTGCAATCCCCCGTGATTCCCCCGGTGATCATCCCCCAAAAAGAGGCTAAATCGAAGTCTTGAACTCCAACTGGGTGGTCCCCTACGGTTGGGAAACCGAAAATGTTGCTGAAAACCTCCTCGTCGACAACCACATCATTTCCTCCTAGCCGACAAGAGAACGTCTCGTCGTTCCGAATCGCCAAAGTCGAGAAGAACTCTTGCATGAGTTCTCGAAAACCGGGCAAATGTATTTGGGCAAAGTACCCACACCCGAGGCCATCTACATACCGTGAAAGGCCGGTGTGGTGATCCGACCCATTTGAGGCCTCATCCGCGATCCCTTGGACGTTTAAAGTCCGGTGCGTAGCAAATCCCCATTTTCGAATGTTCTTAAACATGTCGCCTTCTTTTTTATCAAAAATTGGGAACGGTGCGTTGTATTTCCCCGAGATATCCTTGTGTTTTCCCGCTCGAGACATAATTAATCAATACGAGAACGAACGGGATTGAGAAACCTTGAAAATAACACTTGTGCTTCTTTGGGGAATTTCATCGAACACTTGGCGTGCGTGTTCAACTAACTAAGCAATTCAACTAACCTTGCACCAAAAGCTTCCCACACAACCAATCAACAACAAAAGTATGATCCCAAGATAGTTTCAAGCGAAGTACCTCAACGAGTTGTAGTCGAATTTCCGTAAAAACGCGAGAATTGCCCGGAATTGCCCGAAACTGCTTCAACCCTTGTAGCCCRTTATTGGAAGGTTTCTTGAACACCAAACTTGTAATAGGAATTCTGGAGTTGGGGAATTGTAGTGCTTGAATACCTGGAAATTTTGAAATTACAAAAATTGCTCAAGAGAAACTAGAATAAGAAGGAAAGAAAGAAAAGTGAGAAAAGAGGGAGCAAAATCTGTTTTTAAACAGATTTTCAGGCCAATCCCGCGGGTCAAGACGGTAATGGGTCGGGTCGTGGGCCAAAAATCCATTTTTTACACATTTCTGGGCCGGTCCGCGGGTCGCGTCGACGTAGCATCGACGCCGCGTCAGTCGACGCGACAGAGTGTAATTCTTCGGTACTCTTGCGTCGACGCCGCGTCGACTGACGCGAGCAGGTGCTCGGCGTCGACCCGGGTGGATTTCTGGGCGGAATCCTGGGCGACTTTTCCTTCGCTCGTTTGTTCAGTCCTCCTCGTCCGAGTTCTCCATCTGTTCTAAAACAAATAAAAACCAAAAATAAAAATTAAATAAAATAAAAATTAAATAAAAATAAGGTACAAAAGGATACAAAAGCTCGGGTTGCCTCCCGAGAAGCGCAAATTTTAACGTCGCTTGCTCGACGCTATCTTGCTCGTTTATCTTTCAACATACGGTGGGTCTCCAAACTCCACCATCCTGCGTTTGCCATTTTTACCTCGTCCGTCATGATAAGGTTTCAACCTATGCTTGTGAACTTAAAAGGACGATTTGCCAGTCTCATTGTACAACGTGGCTACGTCGTACTCGTCAAATTCTGTAATCGAGAATGGTCCGCTCCATGAAGCTCCAAAATCGGCTGGGTCGTACTTACGTTCGTTATTATGCAAGACTAAGTCTCCAATTTCAAATTGCGAGCTCTTGACTTCACTCGTGCGAACCTTCCTTGAATTCTTCATATCTCTCGTCCAATCCTTGAAATAAACCTCGCCCTTGTGCCTTGAACGATTTATTGGTGGTTTCGACTCCACCTTCTGCTCGGATTAGTGCGAACACTCCTTATCAAAATTGTCTCCAAATTCCGCCACGATGTCGCGTATGTCAATTCCCAAAAGCTCGATCAATTCTTCTCCACTTAAGTGCATAGGCTCCTCAAACTCGTCGTACCTCTTACTTGAATTGACTCGTTTAGCCCTTCCCTCGGTAGAAAATTCAGCCTCGTCCCCGTCGCCCAACCTGTTCAAAGTTGCAATCTCTCGTAATTCGTTGACGCATGATGCAACGGGGTCAATGAAAAAATCTTCCTCTTGCATAATAGGAGAGGGGGTGTTGTGAATATCTTTCAGAGAGAAAATCACTGTTTCGCCCAAAACGGTCATTGTCATTCTCCCTTTATGAACATCAATAAGAGTATGTGAAGTTGCCATGAACGGTCGCCCTAAAAGAATGGTGTGCTCGTTGTCCTCAGTTGGAACTTCACCAATATCCATAACCACAAAGTCGATTGGAAGTATTAGCTCCCCTACTTGCACTAAAACATCTTCGACTATCCCTAATAGTCGTCGAGTCGAATGATCGGCTAACTGCAGGCGCATAGTTTTTGGTTTGAGGGGTCCAAGATCAAAATCTTGATAAAGCGAATAAGGCATTAGATTTACGCCTGCTCCAAGGTCCAACATACCTACTGCCTTCTTCCCATTGGCTAGTGAAATCGTTATGCAAAAACTGCCCGGATCGCGTTCCTTAGGTGGTAACGGCTTCTTGAAAATCGCGCTAACTTCTTTCGGTACGGAACGTATTGAGTTGTCGCCAAACGTCTCTCTCGCGAGGCAAGTTCCTTAAAAAACTTAACGTAGGCGGGCATCGTCTTGATCACTTCTAAAAGTGGCAGGTTTATATTCACATTCTTCAAGAGATTGTACAGCTCCATGAATTTCTTGTTCTCCTTCGCTGGACGTAATTGGCTCGGAAAAGGAACAACATCCTTATACTGCATCGTTGTTTGCTTTGAATGCAGTGGTTCATCGATGCTAGAGGTGTCGCTCGGGATTTTCCCTTGAATAGAACCAGGAACATATCTATTGGCGGATTTATGTAGCTTGTCCACCGGTTTTGGAACTAGCTCCTCGTCTTGGTTCTCTATGCCATTGTCGAGCTTCTTCTCACTGCGAAGGACGTGAATTGCCGATGCTTGCTCCGGATGGCATGGTAGCTTTTCTTTCTCCTTATTTGATCTAGCAATATCAGTTGCTATTTGTCCAATAGTCCTCTCCATTCGATCCATGTTTTTAGCTAGATCATGCACAATGCCGGAAAGTTGGTCTATTCCGCTCACCTTCTTTGAAAGTTCRTCTATCTTCGCATTCACCTTCGTGAGCTCTTCTCTATTACTAATCGTCTCAGCCACTTGATTCTGCTGCCAAACCAATAGCTGATCATTTGGCTGAGTTTCACTCGACGTCTGTCCCTGTGTATGAAAGTTATTTTGCACCGGTGGGGCTGGTACTTGAGCATAATGCAGTGGAGGAAAGTGTGGATCAGGCGGCGTATGATTTGGATTGCCCGGACCCCACTTGAAAAGAGGATTATCACGTTGTGGCGTGTACTTCTTTTGATTTGAATAATTCTGAATCGCATTTACCTCCTCTTGCTGCTCACTGTTGTTAGGACAAGCGTCTGCTAAATGCTGGAGGGATCCACACTGGTTGCAACTCGCAGCCATTTTCTGCGCAGCGGCCTTGCTAGCCCGCTCGGCTTTCCAAGCAGCTAATTTCTCGCCGAAAATCTCCTCGCATTTCGCTTTAACTAATTTGCCATCGTCTAAATCAGGGTCGGGGATGGAAACTTCATTAACTCTCATTTTACGAGGCAGAGAGTTGGTTTGTCTGGACTTTTCGCTCTGTTTTTCCAACACTTGTCTTGCCTCGTGTGCTGTTAGATCTCCAAAATCTCCTCCCGCTACTATCTCTACCTCTCGCTTCCCATGGTCCAAAAAACCATCGAAAAAGAACTGGTTAGTCATCTCCGGAGAATAGTTGTGGTGGGGGCAAGCTTGCAAAAGTGTTTTGTAGCGCTCCCACGTCTCGTGAAATAGTTCTCCCTCCAATTGCTCAAAAGTAGCAATTTGCCTCCGAAGATGC